>WNGS01109749.1:6488513-6529186 GCA_020271785.1 Procambarus virginalis
GGGTAGAACACCTGGAGGAAAATGATATAATATCAGACAGACAGTATGGTTTTCGAACTGGAAGATCCTTTGTAACGAACTTACTCAGTTTTTATGATCGAGCCACAGAGATTTACAGGAAAGAGATGGTTGGTTGACTGCATCAATCTGGACCTAAAAAAGGCTTTCGACAGAGTTCCCCATAAGAGGTTGTTCTGGAAACTGGAACATATTGGAGGGGTGACGGGTAAGCTACTAAACTTGGATGAAAAATTTCCTAAGTGACAGAAAAATGAGGGCCGTAATCAGAGGCAAGGTATCGGATTGGAGGAATGTCACGAGTAGAGTACCACAGGGTTCAGTTCTTGCACCGGTAATGTTCATTGTCTACATAAACGATCTACCAGTGGGAATACAGAATTACATGAACATGTTTGCTGATGATGCTAAGATAATAGGGAAGATTAGAAAGCTAGATGATTGTCATGCCCTTCAAGAAGACCTGGACAAAATAAGTATATGGAGCAATACTTGGCAAATGGAATTTAATGTGAATAAATGCCATGTTATGGAATGTGGAATTGGAGAACATAGACCCCACACAACCTATAAATTATGTGAGAAATCTTTAAAGAATTCTGATAATAAAAGGGATCTAGGGGTGGTTCTAGATAGAAAACTGTCACCTAAGAACCACATTAAGAACATTATGCGAGGAGTCTATGCTACACTTTCTAACCTCAGAATTGCTTTTAAATACATGGATGGCAAAATACTAAAGAAATTGTTCACAACTTTTATTAGACCAAAGCTGGAATATGCAGCTGTTGTATGGTGCCCATATCTTAAGAAGCACATCAACAAATTAGAAAAGGTGCAAAGACATGCCACTAAGTGGCTCCCAGAACTGAAAGACAAGAGCTATGAGGAGAGGTTAGAGGCATTAAATATGCAAAAACTAGAAGATAGAAGAAAAAGAGGCGATATGATCACTACGTTCAAAATAGTAACAGGAATCGATAAAATTGATAGGGAAGAATTCCTGAGACCCGGAACTTCAAGAACAAGAGGTCATAGATTTAAACTAACGAAACAAAGCTGCCGGAGTAATATACGAAAATTCACTTTTGTAAACAGAGTGGTAGACTGTTGGAACAAGTTAAGTGAGAAGGTAGTGGAGGCCAAAACCGTCAGTAATTTCAAAGCGTTATATGACAAAGAGTGCTGGGAAGACGGGACACCGTGAGCGTAGCTCTCATCTTGTAATTACACTTAGGTAATTACAAACATGTATGCCAGACTAAATGACTGAGGTTCAAGACCAAGGCATCAAGGAGGAAGGTGCATAGATGGAATTAATGAGTGAACTGCTTCACGACTAAATGATTCACTGGTTTTGGAGGTTGTTGTCTCATTTTCTATGCATGTTTACCATGCTGATTGTATGTTTTAGGTCATCCACTTTTCTGGTGGTCTTTTCTTGGTTAGGGTAGTCTAGGATCTCCTGCTCATTGTGCCTCTTTTAGAGGGGGGCCAGATTTTGGCCTATGGTCCCCAGTAGGCTTACAATGACTCACAATGGCTAGGTGTGGATTGAATTGGGTGGAACTATCCAGGTAGTTAACACCAAGGAGCCACCATAGTAGCCTTCCCAGACAACATCGATGTAACTGCTCTCAAAACAGAGTTGTGTTTCACAATCCCTGTAATGTATACAAAAGGCTGGCTAGTTTTGTCCAGTCTAACTCTTAAGACCCTTTGAACCTTGGGATTACACTAATTACAAATGGGAAGAAGATACACAAAATGAAATTAATGTACTCAAACTAAAATCCTACTTATGCATACCTCCACTTCTGGAAAACTCTTCTTGAGAGAGTAAAACATGGTCAAATGAGACTTCAAATCACCATTAGTAACCGGATCATTTGCACCCTCCTTTGTCTTGCCTTTGCTCTTCTCATTTAATTCAGCTGCCAACGAATGTCGTATACCTGCAAATAATACATTTAAATACACCTCATTTTAACATAATTCACTGTCTCGTAGAATATAGGAGAAAGAAAGACGGGGTCATGAATGACAAGGGTGGCAATGGAAATGTTGGAGAATTGAGACCATATTATGTGTTGGTAAACATGACGAGAACCAAATAGATGTACACTGGGGTCTGGTGGGGAAATATGAGAGAAGTGAAGCAGTTGTTAGAGAAGCAGAGAAGTGAAGAAGTTGTTAATGAGATGGGTCTTGGATTTCCTGGATCTTTAGGCTTTGAAACATAAGAACATAAGAAATTAAAACAAGTAAACAAAAACAAGAGAGAGAAAATAAGAGTATGTACAATGAAGAAATATTAAAAACAACAGTCAAAGTGGCATCATTAAAGATGACAAAGCATGTAGCAATGTTTCAAAGTACTGAAGTTTATATAGTACTAAAATGTATATCCATAATGAAAGTAACAGCTTTAATATAGGTAGATTAAAAGTGGTTTAATGCACAACTCCTGGGCATAGTATGAAAAGATACAGTGAATGATAAATGCTTCATGTACAGTTTACAAAGAAGTCAGTATGAAGAAGAGTATAGGTTATGTAATCTATACTATAAAAGAGAATGTCTGACTTTTTTCTGTCCAAAGTTGAAGGCTTGCCTCACCCAAACTTGCAGGGGAAATGATCTGGGGCACAGGTTAATTAATTAATATAAAAGCACAGTGATAGCATAAGCGTCCAATACTTTGTGAATGACTTTGGCATGGTTTGAGCCCTAGGAATGGAGGGTTGTATGGGAACCACTACTAAACTGTTTCCCTCTGCTCAGCACGCAGATTTGGGGTCCTGGTTGTAAATCGATTGGAGGGTTAGGTTCCGTGGAAAACTAGTAGGTAGGCTAAAGATGACCTATTGGAATTGAAAGCTCTAAAACCTGGTGACGAGTCAGAAGTTGTCTGCTCCTGCATCTGTGCTTAAAATAAAAAAAGTAATAACACAAGGTGTTGTTATTACTTATCAGGGGCGGCCAGCTGAGCGGACAGTACACTGGACACGTGATCCTGTGGTCCCAGGTTCGATCCCGGGCGCCGGTGAGAAACAATGGGGAGAGATTCTTTCACCCTATGCACCTGTTACCTAGCAGTAAATAGGTACCTGGGAGTTAGTCAGCTGTCACGGGTTGCTTTCTGGGGGTGGAGGCCTGGTCGAGGATCGGGCCGCGGGGAAACTAAAAAGCCCCGAAATCAACTCCAGATAACCTCCAGATAAGGTTATTATTAATCTAATATTCTTCACAATAAAATTGACTCACAATTCTTCCGCCTCGCTGCGCAGCGTCTATGGCCGCAGAGAGAAGGCTTCTCAGGCTCACCACCGTGGCATTCTTCCCCATGCTTGACGGGTGCCCATACCTGTACAGCATGACCACCATCACCACACTGGTCACGATTATGGAAATGCCATACTTGTTTATTCGTATAGTGGCTCCCAGGTTCATCCTGCAGGCTGTGGTGTGGGGGGCCTCAGGTATATCATCTGAAACTACTGCCATTAACTAGATACATTTATTACAGGCTTAAACACTACTTGTAATCATAAAGCACTATCAAGTGCACTAATATTCTACTGAAGACTTTCTGTAGCAAAGAAAGGTTGTTGTTGTTGTTGTAAGCAAAGGTACTCTCAGTACCTGGGGGTAGCAATTTTTTTTTTTTTTGAGATATATACAAGAGTTGTTACATTCTTGTACAGCCACTAGTACACGTAGCTTTTCGGGCAAGTCCTTAATCCTACGCTCCCCGGAATACGACCTCCACGAAGAATCGTTTTTATGACCAAGTACCCATTTTACTGTCGAGTTAAACAGAGGCTACAGTTAAGGCTTTGCGCCCATTAAATCCTCCCCGGCCAGGATACGAACCCATGACAAAAGCGCTCGCGGAACACCAGGTGAGTGTCTTACCACTACACCACAGAGACTTACAATGTCATTATTACCATTAATTATCTGCTATTAGAACAATATCTAACTCTGGCCCCAGACATCACTCGGTACCCTTACTCAAATCTCTATATATGTTACATATTAAGTCACTGCACATCCTCTCATGGGTACTCTATATATTTAAAACTCACAACTGTAATGTCAATCATGACCTTAAAAGCTTCTTAGAAGGTTGTAACAGACCCCATGGGCACCACACCGGAAACAAATCTATTTGATATCCCAAGAGTAAGACTAAATTAAACTAGAAATGCTCTACAAATCAAGGGACCCCATAATGTGGAATGACCTTCCCAATCATGTCAAAGACTGTGCCTCTCTCAACCAGTTTAAGATGAAAACTAAAAACTACTTAATAAACTCCATGTAACCTACCTTACCCCTAAATGTCAACCCATGTCTTACTATTGTAATCATGAATTTCAATGTTGTTTGTTGACCAACTTGTATAATTGCTATTCTCTGCCTTGTTCCCCCCTTATTTTATTTTTTATTTTTTCAACACAATTTATACTTCAAGCACGTCTATGGGTCATCCAATAATGTTAGCAGACTTCTAGATGTTACCAATGCTAGGCTTAGGCTCGGCTACAAGTACCTCTGGGAGTTTGTAACATCTGCTGATGTAGATCTGACTAAATACAAACTCTGTCAGCAGAACTATCCGCATGCTTTACATCACTATATAATGGAATGTGAAAAATTGCAGAATTTAGAGATAACACCATCAATAGTGTCTAATAAATGTGTAAGTACTTCATTCATAATGATGTGCTGCCCGAAATCTTAGCAAAGTATCCAAAATTTGCTTACTGTAGGTAACGCATGCACATAGTGGTAGACGGTTGGAACAAGTTAGGGGAGAAGGTGGTGGAGGCCAAGACCGTCAGTAGTTTCAAAGCGTTATATGACAGAGTGCTGGGAAGACGGGACACCACGAGCGTAGCTCTCATCCTGTAACTACACTTAGGTAATTACACTTAGGTAATTACATGACTGTAAAGCTGCCGCCCAGTTGGGTGGGTGTGGAGCAGGACTAGTAACTGTGTGACTCACCATAGATGTAAAGTGCCTTGTATAGTGACTGTTGTGAGCCTCTTGTTGATCACTTGTGATATAAAAGATTATTGATGTGTGTATTTGTGTGGGTGATTGAATATGTATGTGTATATATGTATATATATGTACATGTATGTATGTGTACATGTATATAATAATAATTGCGTAACTAGTGTCAAAGATTGTTATTTGCTTAGCTAAACGAACTAGAGGGTTCAGTTCCTGAACCAACCCATTATGTGCCTCTGTAACCCTTTAACCACCCCCCATGGGATGGGTATGGGGTGCATAATAATGTAAAGTGTTTTGCCCGAAACGCATTGCGTAATAGTGTCTTTAGGCATTGTATGTACTAGCTCTATCTATAAATCGATCCACTTATGTAAAATCTCTTTATGTATGTACTTTTCCTGAATAAACATATTTATTTATTTATTTATTAAAAGCTCAATTACTATTAAATTTTAGTCTAAGTATTTTTATTCCCCCCCCCCCTCACCTTGCCCGAAACACTATACGTACTAGTGGCTTTAGATATTGTATATACCATCTCTATCTTTAAATCCAACATTATATATGTACCTTTACCTGAATCTAAATCTAAATCTAATAACAGCCGCCATGTATCAAATTCACCTACAGCTTCAACTAAGAGTGATGTCAGTTTACTGCCACCTGTACACCACTAGTTTATAAACTCTAATTGTGTAATAATACAAGTAATAATACACCCAAATAAGTGACGTACAGAGGACAGGTCCCGTCAGCTGGCCGCAGGTGCTGCTGCTGCCTCCGTGGACAACAACACCCAGTCTTCTTTACCCAGGAGCAACAACGACAGTGTCTTCTTTGCCCAGGAGCAACAACGCCTGTGTCTTCTTTACCCAGGAGCAACAACGCCTGTGTCTTCTTTACCTAGAAGCAACAACGACCGTCTCTTCTTTACCTAGGAGCAACAACGCCTGTGTCTTCTTTACCCAGAAGCAACAACGCCTGTGTCTTCTTTTACCTAGAAGCAACAACGCCTGTGTCTTCTTTTACCTAGGAGCAACAACGCCTGTGTCTTCTTTTACCTAGAAGCAACAACGCCTGTGTCTTCTTTACCCAGGAGCAACAACGACCGTCTCATCTTTACCTAAGAAGGAAGGAATTATCAAGGGAAAGCGCCAAGCCATTACTACTATATAGCACTGGGAAGGGGCCAGGATAAGGATTTGGGATGGGACGGGGGGAAAGGAATGGTGCCCCAATCACTTAGACGGTCGGGGATTGAACGCCGACTGTCTATACCAAAGGAAACAGAGAGTTAGTATAAATGGGGTTAAGTCAGAGTGGGATAATGTTGTAAGTGGAGTGCCTCAAGGCTCTGTCTTGGGACCTCTGTTGATTATAATATATATAAATGATTTAGATCCAGGTTTGAGTAGCAACATTTGCAAATTTGCCGATGATACAAAAATCGGTAGGGAAATTAACACTCAAGAAGACTCGCTATCACTACAAGTTGATCTAAATAGGGTTTTCAAATGGTCAAAAGATTGGCAGATGCAGTTTAATGCTGATAAATGTAAATTTCTGAGACTAGGTAATGATGATAGAGTTACAAGTAAAGCTATAGATGGTGTTGAGATTGCGAAGTCGGATTGCGAAAGGGAAGGGATCTGGGAGTTATGATTAGTAAGAATTTAAACCAAGTTCAAGTATGTTTATTGAGACAAGAAATACATCTCAAAGGGATATAGCTTAGGCAACTCTGGCATTCACTTAGCAACCATTCCACTACTGGTGGAATGGTGTAGTAATGGCCTTAGTATACATAGCTTAGTTAACTTCTGTAACTCATTTAACCCATAATTAACTAAGATTATGATTATTGTTTACTTAAGGATTAAATTCACACTTCACAAATGTGTGCAGTGTGATTGACAAATGTGTCAATCAATCATCGGGAAGAATGTACCATTGCGAGTTACATTAAAGTAACTAAGCTATAAATAATTGTAATTAATAATAATTGTAAATATTAATTAATACTAAATAATATTATAAATAAATTAATCCCAATTCAATGCAGAGTTTTCTTCCAAGCACAGAAACTTGTAAATATAAATACAAGACAATAGATAGATCGATAAATAAATAGACAACTTTCAAATATTGCACCAAGTAATGGCGAGAGGGAAATAACTAGACAGTATACATTACATTTGAAATTAATAATGGATGAATCGTAATAAATTGGTGTATGTTTGTATGTATACCAGACAAAGTCCATTTAATGGCAGAATTTAGCCATTTTGTGTAAAAACTTTTATATCTCATATTATTAATTATAACAGTAATCGAAAAAAAGTCATAGTTTGTATATACAAGAGATGAAACAGAGAGCCATGAGCTAGAGCGATGAGCTGAGTCCATAAGGAGGCGGAGCTTCCGGAAATACCTTCCTGTGATTGGCTGGTGCGGGGAATACCAACACTCTTTTATGAATAAAATTTATACTAAGAAATAGGTCCTTGTGCACAACAACAAGGTTGTTGTGAAAAAGAACAACAATTTCTGTTTTGCACCTAACAGAAATCTCCATCTAACTGAATAATTTATTCGAATAAGAGGGCAGAGCAGTGTATCATTATTTGCGTGAGGCAACCCCTCACTGATGACGTCACAAGCTAGGTAGCCAGCCCATGTTTCTGTAACACTCGTCATATCCTGCAGTATTTAATTATCACTATATTAATACTTTTAAATACTTAAAATCACTTTTTAGATAGATTAAAGTTGAAGCAGCATGTCATAGGGAAGGATGGTGTGCTGAATAAAGATGATTTATTAAGTTGATGGAGCCTTTAGCTGATCCCTTCTTGTGATTGGCTCTTGTATGAATGTCAACAAAGAGTTTCTACCAATGATATGCCATTTATTATGCACCCCATACCATCTGTGGGCGGAGCTTGGAACCTCCTACCCGAGCACAACAACCCACCTTATGGGTTGCTGTTTGGCTATTTATAGTGCGTTGGAAAAAAAAGAGATGGCGCTAGTTGTATTTTGTGGGTAATTGTTATAAGTGTAATTTGATGTCAACAGATGGCGTAAGCTGTATCTTATGGCTACTATTGACCAGCCAGTTGATAGTATTCTCTTCTGCCGACAGATGGCATCAGCTGTACTATTATTATTTTAATAATATTATTACGTTAATAATAATGTATTATTATTACTTTAAACACTGATCTATACGTCTGGTAGCTTATAATAAGGTTTTTATACCATGCTGGTATTAGGTAACTAGAATTCTGCAATGATTTTTTTGTCTAATGTTGATGCTAAATAACGAAGATTGAATTGAAATTGAAATGAATAAGTTTATTGAGGTAAAATACACACAAAGGGATGAGGTAGCTAAAGCTATTCTCACCCCGTTCAGTACAACGTGTTAATACATACATAGACACACATCACAAACAATAAACATATTACCAAACATTCTGAGAGATAAACATATACATTTCCTCCTTACACAAGTAGTATGGTATCAGACGTACACACAATACTTTTATGACCTAGGTATACTGTATAGACAGTTTGCAAGAGACATGCAGATAATTCAACAAAAATTACAGTCTTGGTGCAAAATTCTTATATCTCTCCAGAATATCATCAACCTTTCCGTTGTGACACATCCAGGCAATTTGTTCAGGAACAGTCCTTGTCTCAGTGTTCTATATACATTAATCAAGGGACAATCAAGAACATAATGGGCGAGGGTGTGAGACCTTAACATATCACATAGTTTACACTTCGTAACCAAGATAGTTACAAGATACGAGCCAGATGGTGTTGAGATTGCAAAAGGAATTATGATTAGAACTTAAGCCAAAAAATCAATGCATAAATGTTCGCAAATATGAGACTGGGTTTTATTTCTCGAAAAGTTAGCAATAAATACGCTTTTTAGTTCTTATTTTTAAAATTAAGACCAGGGATTCTGTCTAACGAAACTGCAAGCTAAAACATCGTTATCCTATAACGTTCATCTGTACCTTGACCCTAAATACTCGTCTATTAAACGAATTTATTGTTAGAGTTCATTAGGAATTAACTTTCTTGAAGGCAGAGTTTCCAACAAATATTTTCTGTGATTGGCTGTTGCTGGGAATGCCAACGCTTATATGAATAAAATGCAAAATAAGAAACACGTCCTTTTGCTCAATAACCTTGGTGTTGTTGTACAAAAGAACAACAATTCTGTTTTATACAAGACACAAATTCCATCTAACTGACTAATAATGTAGACCAATAAGAGGACGGAGGCATTAATGTATCGCCGATATTATTTGTGTGTGGCAACACCCACTGATGACGTCACAAGATTGGTAGCCAGCCCATGTTTCTGTAACACTCGTTACATCCTGCAGTATTTAATTATCACTATATTAATACTTTTAAATACTTAAGATTTCAATTTTTAGATAGATTAAAATTGAAGCAGCATGTCATAAGCAAGGATGGTGTGCTGAATAAAGATGATTATTAAGTTGATGGAACCTTTAGCTGATCCCTTCCTGTGATTGGCTGTTGTGTGAATGTCAACAAAGAGTTTCTACCAATGATATGCCATTTATTATGCACCCCATACCATCTGTGGGCGGAGCTAGGAACCTCCTACCCGAGCCAACAACCCACCTTATGGGTTGCTGTTTGGCTATTTATAGTGCGTTGGAAAAAAAAGAGATGGCGCTAGTTGTATTTTGTGGAGTAATTTGTTATAAGTGTAATTTGATGTCAACAGATGGCGTAAGCTGTATCTTATGGCTACTATTGTCCAGCCAGTTGATAGTGTTCTCTTCTGCCAACAGATGGCATCAGCTGTGTTATTATTACTTCCGAATTCCCTTTAAACACTGATCTACAATCCCTTGGCTTATGATAAGGTTTTATACCATTTATGATAAGTATTAGATACTGGAGTTCTGCAATTACTTTATTTATCAACTGTTAGGATATCATCCTATAACGTCTGGTTAGGACGTACTGCTCTCGATTGATGAAGATTAATTTTGTTTTTTTTTCTTTTTTGCAGGGATATTCCTGCGCGGGCCCTAAGCTCTGGCTGGCCCACTAAGTGATGCATGTGTCTAGTTTACTTGGGTGGAGTATGAGTATTTATTACTCGTATGGTCGCTTTAGTAAGATGGTGCCATATGTGTTAACAACTTCTTCAGCTCTGGTGAATTGAAGTTGAAACCTTAATGGGTTCGTAACTGTGCACTGCGTCAGATAATGTACCAGAGGTCTGTCGGGCATTTCTCCACAGTGTTGACATTTCCTCTCATCTTCCGGAACCTGTAAGCCTATTTCCCATGCACATGGGTATCAAGCCTGATGCGATGTAGTGTACTTCTGTTTCCCTACTGCTCCCTTCAGTAACATAAGTGGTTCGTAGTTGGTTGAATTCCTGTACCAACCTGCAGATCGAGATGTTGCAACAGCTGAGGTGTGGTCACTGTACAACTTTGCATTGCNGGAACAAATCTTTAGTATTTATAGCACGTCTCTTATTTTAATTGTAATTTTGCATATAGATACAAAACTTTCACTACATTCAAGCAGACAAACTCGCACTCCCTCACCAATGGTCCAACCACTTGGGCTGGATGGTAAAACGACGGTCTCGCTTTGTGCAGGTCGGCGTTCACTCCCCGACCGTCCACAAGTGGTTGAGGTACCATTCCATCCCCCCGTCCCATCCCTAGTCCTTATCCTGATCCCTTCCCAGTGCTATATAGTCATAATGGCTTGGCGTTTTCCCCTGATAGTTCAATTCCCTCACCAGTGTACTCCTGAGTAGCGTCAAGAGGATCTATCCAGACTCGAACATCTTTAATAGGGACAATGATGTCATCCGTGATGACACTATTCACTTCAGAGTTGTACGTCGAGGCTCGTGATACAGAGGATGTCTCCAAATCACCGGAATCATGCTCTTCAGATATAATCTGGAGAAAAGAAATACAGAAATTGGTCATCCAAACAATGGCAAGCAAGACTAAAGGTGAAGCTCTAATGCTCATAATGACAAATTATGAAATCCTTGCTCAGGATTTAGAAATGTACACACACAAACCACTTTTCTTAGAATGTATATAGATGCACATTGTCAAGCATCACAATCACATCTTAATGAACATTGTCAAGTATCACATTTAAGACAAAAAACCAATGTTGAATGTAATGAAACACGAGTGTTTCCCCGAGCCTCACCCGAGCTAGGTGAGCCCCGGAGCCTCCCTGAAGCTCTCAAACACTCATCAGTGCAATACTACTAGGTGCCATCAGCCATGGAGTTCCACTACCTACCAGGGACCACGAGCCAGAACCTGACCCCCCCCTCAGAGAGGTGCAGGGAGTGATGGCCTATGATCACTTCACATTTAAACTGGTCTTGGAGGCAATTTGGGTGCTGCAGTCTTGTTTTAAAGCATACCGTAGTTCATTTTGGTTCATCTATCTTTCTGGGTGCCTTTCCCGATTGGTGGCAAGTATGATTCTTATAATATAAAGTGTTCATAGGCCATCACTCCCTGCACCTCTCTGATGCAGCCAGGTTCTGGTTCGTGTTCTCTGTTAAGCCAATACAACTTCGCGACTGATGGCACTTAGTAATATGGCACTGATCAGTGCTTGATAGCTTCAGAGAGCCAATGGGGCTTCCCTCAGAAAACAGGCACTGAATATAATGAAATGGCAATTTCTGGGTAAGCCACAGTGGCTCTCTGAAGCTGCTATCACTGATAGTGTGCCAACTACCAAGCCACATCAGTTGTGGAGTTCTATATGGCCTACCGGGGACGAAGTGCTAGAACCTGGCCCTCCTCACACAGGCACAAAAAGCAGCAGCATTTATTTATTCATTATGCCACCATCAGGGAAGGCACATAGAAATTCAGTGAGACAACACAGACCACTGCTGGCTTTAAAAAAGACCGAAGCCTCAAGAACCGCCAGCAGAACTCCCACCAACAATGAAAACAAATGATCAAAAAGTTTTGAAACTTGTACCACTTCGTGTATCCCAAACCCCCCCCCCCATTTTTTTTGGTGGGAAGGGTAAGGTAGTTTGCAGTCAGCCAGCAAAACCATCCTCAGTTCTATGGAAGATGTGAAAAAAACCCTCAATGTTTGGAGGGAGGGAGGGTGCCAGGGAGCTACCGGGGCTCACCCAGAAATTGGAGCTTCATTACATTCAATGCTGGTTTTCTGGGGGAAGCCCATTGTGACTTCCTGAAGCTGTCTACCCATGGAAAAGGAACCAACTGGGAACCCACCAGTGAGGAGGAAGCACCACAGGATCAGGATGAAGCAAGAGAAACCAGGCCACAAGAACCTAAAGTCACAAGGAAGTTGGGGCCTGGGCACAGGAACAAGATACCAGGCTGTCAGAGACCCGCACGAGCGCCAAAAACCCTGCAACCAAATATCAGTCTAGGATATGTTTGCGAACACATCTGAGACAGTGGTATAGTTCCAAACATTAAGGACAGACCGAAGGCTGGCAGGACTTAATGATACTGCAGATGACCGGAAAAATATGAGCCTTGGACTCGGGGGCCAAAGAGATTGGATCGACCCACAGAACACCCACCGAGGCAGAACCAGTGGTCCAAAAGTAGTGGCGGAGAGCTGTAACCAAACACAACACACAATGTGCCCCTGGCCGAACCAACAAAGCATCAACCACCAAAAAAAAAAACTCCAGAAACGACCAACTCATTCTTCACTAAAAAAAAGGAGGGGGGCCTGCTGCAGACGAGTAACTGCTCACTTGGGCCCTTCAAATATAAAAAAAACATCTCCAGAAGTGTATGAAGCTCCTCAATCCTACAATCAGAGGTGAGGGAAACCAAAAACAAAGACTGGAAGAAACAGTTCCAGATTGAAGGGAACAACAGAAATGAGAAGAAAAAAACAAGAGAACATGGTCCAATGACCAAGCAGGGTCAGGTGACACCTGAATAGGCCAGGGGTGAAACAAGGCACAAGATAATCTGCGAAAAGGAGCCGCGGAAGAACTGACCCTGAATACAAGATGCAGTGGCACCGCCAGCCCCGCACAAAATGAGGCAATAGCATCTGGCATGAGATGCCATTCAAGAAACCGAGGAACAATGACGCAAAGACAGGAAGTGGTGAACGGAGCAGCACAAGATCACATACTGCCACCGAGAAACAATTTTTTTTTTTTACTCATCGCAGGGATGTCAGCATTTTACAGTTGCGCAGTGCAAGGGTTAAAGGGTGCAAGCAGCATGCCTTAGAAAAGTAAACATGAACACCCTGTGCTACCCCTAAGGAAGCAAACCCCCAAGACTGTCTCCATCCTCAAAGCCTAGCAAAGGAATAAAAGACATGTTAAGGATGGTAAGGTCAAGGCTCTCCCTCATAGAAGTACATACGGCACTCTCAGGGACAGCCATACCTTGAGGTTACCTTGAGGTGCTTCCGGGGCTTAGCGTCCCCGCGGCCCGGTCGTCAACCAGGCCTCCTGGTTGCTGGACTGATCAACCAGGCTGTTTGACGCGGCTGCTCGCAGCCTGACGTATGAGTCACAGCCTGGTTGATCAGGTATCCTTTGGAGGTGCTTATCCAGTTCTCTCTTGAACACTGTGAGGGGATTGCCAGTTATGCCCCTTATGTGTAGCGGAAGCATGTTGAACAGTCTCGGGCCTCTGATGTTGATCTGATGTTGATAGAGTTCTCTCTCAGAGTACCAGTTGCACCTCTGCCTTTCAACGGGGGTATTCTGCACATCCTGCCATCCAAACAAACCAGGAAAAGTAACCCTGGATAGGCAAGGGCAACACAAGTGAATACCCAGAAATGATCACTCTAGATTTGTTCAGTTTGAGGTGAACAAGTAATCAGTCACACTCAAGAAGTGATGCATGAATAAACGCATCATGAAGTAAACACTAAAATATAGACAAATATACAAGCATATGGCCCCCAAAGGACAAAAGCAGTGTCCATGAAGGTTAATATTTATCTGAATAACCAGAAATTAAAGACATGTTGGGAATGAGAGCATTACCTGATGTCACAGATGTCATATGCTTCTTGAGAGAGCATATTTCAACAATCCCAAGTATTGTCGTACAGGTTGATGATAGTGAGTGGTGTCCCAAAGAACATAAAGGTATAGTGCTTTTGAAAAATAGGTGAGATAACAGGAATGTGCTAAGGAAGTGAAAAATCAAATGAGAAAAAGATGCCTAGTGTTTCCAGTGCAGAGAAGAAGATTCAAGATGGCCACCGGCAAGAGGAAAAACAAAACAGAGCTTGATTTTGCGCGATTCAATGAAGAAAGCATTGATATTAGTAGTCTACATAACAAGTTGGAAAAATTAGATACTATAGTGAACTCTCATGTAGAAATAATTAGTAAATTGAAAGAAAGTAATGACCATTTGAATAGGAAAGTTTTATGTCTTGAGGATATAGTGAAAGACTTGTACAAGGATAAAAATCAATTGGAAACAAATTGCAAAGCCATGGAAGAAGAAGAAAATAAACTCTTAAAAATAGCTTTGGAAGAAGTTAAAGTAAATTTAAACATAAATGACTACAATAGGTTAGGCAAGGAAATTCAACAGGAGAAACAACTTTTGTCAGCACAGATGGAGAAAGTTACACAGAGAATAGAACAGTGCAAGAAAGATATGCAACTCACCTATGCACAAGTGGCCAAGGAGAAGGAAAAAATTGAAGAAGCAGTAAAGGAAGTCAAACACTGCAGCAACCAAGATAAAACAACATTAGGCTGGAAGTGAGAAAGGAATTGGCATCTAACCCGAAGTTGGTGCAAAACACAGTTGATCGGAGCAAATCCCTGATAATTTTGGTTGCAAAGAAAAGGAGATAACATCTAGGTCAGAAAGAGCTGTAGAAGAAGCAAAAGTAGTAGATAAAATTGTTGGCCTCGTAGAAGGTCTTACAACCATAGAGAATGTGTGCGACTACAGGAGAATAGGCAAATACGTAAAAGGGAAAGATCAACCTTTGAGGATCACCCTAAATGGTACCAAACAGATGGAAGATGTACTAAGGAATGCCAGAAAATTACAAAGTGATGAGGATGGGAAATTGTGGTCGTTAAGACGAGATCTTCAAACAAGACAGAGAGAAGCTGAAACTGAACCTCGCCGAGGCAAAATGTTTAAATGAGAGCAGGAATGAAGAAGAAATCAATTCTTTTTTCTACAAAGTGATAGGGATAGGCAACCAGTAAAGTGGTACATAAAGGCAAACCAACAAAATCAATAGAGAGAGGGGGGTGAAAATAAGGAGAGGGGGAACAAGTTCCTGAAGATTGCATACACCAACATAGATGGAGGAGATTGAAGATATGGACTGGAGTTAAGTGATGTAATACAGCTGCAGACACCAGACATTGTTGCACTCACGGAGACAAAACTTGAAGATGTTATTTTAATGAGGTCATATTCCCAAGGGGCTACNCCTAGAAAACAGACACCACACTCTAGGTGCAGTGCTGAAACAACCACTGGAGCCGGAGCACATAACCGTGCCTATAGCATCAGCCGAAAGAACTGATGGGTGGATAGCCGGCGGGGAGGTCTGGGGCTCCACCTCCCCCTCCGGGGAGGGGGAGCTGCGCAGACAGCGGCGCGGTGACGTGTGACGTACATATTTGCTTGTTTTTCTGTTTGGGAGTTCTATCCACTAGTTCGGATTTTGGTACAATTTTAACCAGAATAGGGGTTTGTTTGGGGCGCTTACCTTTCTGGGTGCCTGTCCCGGTCGATGGCAGACATAGAATGCTTCCAACCACACGGGGGCTTCTATAGGCCATTGCTCCCGTGCCTCTCTGAGGGGGGCCGGTTCTGGCCGTGGTCTCCGGTAGGCCTAAGAACTCCATACACATGACTGATGCCAAAGTCTGAAATTAGCATATCAGCCTGGGATAGCTCGGGGAGCCGACGGGGCTCCCCCCAGAAAAGGTGACATTTTGTTTTAATGAATTGGCTCAAATAGCATTTTAGAAGGTTGTAAATGCAGCTTAGGAACCCTAACTGTCCAAGCACTCCTAGGCACTCACCATGACAGGTAGTTCCTACAGGTCAGTACTCACCATGACAGGTAGTTCCTGACAGGTCAGTACTCACCATGACAGTAGTTCCTGACAGGTCAGTACTCACCATGACAGGTAGTTCCTGACAGGTCAGTACTCACCATGACAGGTAGTTCCTGACAGGTCAGTACTCACCATGACAGGTAGTTCCTGACAGGTCAGTACTCACCATGACAGGTAGTTCCTGACAGGTCAGTACTCACCATGACAGGTAGTTCCTGACAGGTCAGTACTCACCATGACAGGTAGTTCCTGACAGGTCAGTACTCACCATGACAGGTAGTTCCTGACAGGTCAGTACTCACCATGACAAGTAGTTTCTGACAGGTCAGTACTCACCATGACAGGTAGTTCCTGACAGGTCAGTACTCACCATGACAGGTAGTTCCTGACAGGTCAGTACTCACCATGACAGGTAGTTCCTGACAGGTCAGTACTCACCATGACAGGTAGTTCCTGACAGGTCAGTACTCACCATGACAGGTAGTTCCTGACAGGTCAGTACTCACCATGACAGGTAGTTCCTGACAGGTCAGTACTCATCATGACAGGTAGTTCCTGACAGGTCAGTACTCACCATGACAGGTAGTTCCTGACAGGTCAGTACTCACCATGACAGGTAGTACTGACCGCCATCATTGTCCATATTATATTAATCGCAATAATCCACTCGTAAGGTCACGTAAGAGTAATACGGTTAGCTGGCAGTTTACTGTGAATGACTTTAAGTTACATGACCATGTTAGGATTAGTTTGACCCTTCTGCTGTAAAGGATTAATGGAACACACAAGCAAAGATGAACTTTATAGACAGACGAGCACAGACAGAAAGCAGGGGTTCAATATTGACCATGTAACTATATTATGCTCCAAACCGTGATACAGAAGAGAGAGGAAGAGATAGATAGAATTATAAGAGGGGGAACATCTATGCCATAAGAGTGTCTGCCTCTCTTGAGTGTCCAAAGTTGGAGGTCAGAGCTTTGGGTTAGCCTCACCCAAATTTAAATTTAAATTTCAGCCTGGACAGGTCAAAGTGAATAGCTCCAGCCTGGAGTCAGTACCTAGCTAAACACAAGGCAAAGTTAGAGAAGATTCAGAGCTATGTCACCAAACTAGTCCCAGAACTGAGAGGTATGAGGAGAAAAAGATGGAGACATGATCACCACCTACAAAATGCTTGGAATTATTGACAGAGTGGATAAAGACACTATTAGCATGGGTGGACATGAACAAGGGAGGGAGGGGAGACAGGTGGAAACTTATGATTGTTAACAAATGGAATGCATATGGCAGACTCCATACACAGTTTCAAATGTAGATATAATAAGAGCCCAATAGGCTCAGGAATCTGTACAATAATTGACAGTTGAGAGGCAGGACCAAAGAGCCAAAGCTCAACCCCCGCAAGCACAACTAGGCGAATACACAGGTACATACGTAAGTTGCCGAGCCCAGATATTGACGTGAATGTCATTATTGACACACATGCAGGTGACACTATCTTCATGCATCTCCTAATCTACCCTTTCCTTCCTTTCCTCCTTACCTCCCTGCCTTCACCTCTTCCTTTCCTCCTTACCTCCCTCCCTGCCTTCACCTCTTCCTTCCTTCCTTCCCTGCCTTCACCTCTTCCTTTCCTCCTTACCTCCCTGCCTTCACCTCTTCCTTTCCTCCTTACCTCCCTGCCTTCACCTCTTCCTTTCCTCCTTACCTCCCTGCCTTCACCTCTTCCTTCCTTCCCTCCCACCCTGGCTTCACTTCTCCTTCCCTCCCTGCCTTCACCTCTCCCCTCCCTCACTTCATCTCCCCCCCCCCCTTCCCTTTTTTAAAATTCTCATCATTTTATTATCCATTTCTCTATGAACAATTATTTTATTGTCTTTTATTTCATTTTTCTTATTCATTTACTAATTATATTGTCAATTACTATACTTTATTACAATAGTAATTTACTGTATTATTATTATTAGTGTTTTACTATAATTATTTTTAATATTAGTATGTTACTGTAATTATTTGTATATAAGTGTTTTACTGTAATTAGTTTTAAAATTAGAATCTTACTCCAAGAAAAATTACAGTATTTCACTGTAATTAGTTTTCTTATATTTAGTATCATCAATAACTTTGCCATTTCACTTCAAACAGTTTTCCAAATGCACTTTAGCATAAACCCGGAATTAAACCTCTTTATTGAGTATTTATGTGTGTCAATCACTTTAATGTTCAGAACTACAGGTTCTGAACTACATCACATGACAAATCATGCAAACAATGTATTGTATTAACAAATCGCCACAATGTTTGTTCTCGACTAAGAGTCGGAAATTCCGGGATCGAATCCTTGGTGGGACAGATATGGTTGACTGCGCCTGATATCACCTAATGCACCTGTTCACCTAGCAGCAAATAGGTACCCAGGAGCTTGTTGTGTGGTTACATGGTTACATCAGGGTGAAAGAAACTCTGCCCATGTGTGTCCACCTCTGCCGGGGGATCGAACCCAGACCCTTAGGACTACGAACCCCCCCCCCCCAAGCACTGTCCACTTGGCTGTCAGGGCCCCTAAACTATACTGTGTCATCCTAGGCTGTACAGCATATAATTCATGGTGACCTTTTCTGAATTTTGACATGACTTTTAAAGGGTGATATTTACCGAGCAGTGACGCACACTCCTGGGATAGTTATGGTTTGTTTACTGCCCCTATTGTTAAACACTTGCCCTGAAATGCTATACGTAAAAAGTATCTTTGCAAAATGTTGACTTCCTAGCGTATTATAATGAATCTTCTTCATGAATGAATCTAGAGAAAGAAGCTCAATTATACTTTCACCTGAAATCTGAAACCAGTCAAATAGATTAGGGAATAGAAGTTCAGCTATTTGTATTTTAACTTGTTCCCCCCCCCCCCCCTCCAAAAAAAAGACTACTTTTACCTACCCTGTTGTGATTTACAGACACTAGTACTGTAATTTTTTAGTTCATTAATTATGCACCCCATACATACCTATCTTGTGGGCGGTAGTAGAAAAGGTTACGAACACGTAACAAGTTCATGAACTGAACCCAAAATCTGTTTAACTAGCTCAAACATATAACTTTCTTAAGAGTTTAACCATGTGCATCAACAGGCTAATCAGAGTTGATCAAACTATTATCACTGTGACCCCAGGGCCTGAGTTCAGTTTAGTTTAGTATGTGGGTTCCATAATAAATAATAATCATCCTGCAAGTGAGCAGCAGAAAAGTCAGTGTCTTCTGATATGATGAAATACTTATACTGTATATAATTTTAAAAGTTTATTGCACACTTAACACCTTTCCAGTAGGCTGCCCTGGAAAGGTTACATTCTCATGCATGTACTTGCCTACGTTTTGAATGAAATACTAGCAGATTTCTTGAACATTTATCAGTTATCTCTAAATATATAATTTTGTTTACATTCCATCACATATAGTGATGCCGAGTTTGTGAATAGTTCTGCTGACAGTTCACACTTGGCAGGTATATATTTTCTGGTATTTAATATAAACCCCCAGATGAATTATGAATTATATACTGCACTGTACTTCTTACCAAGCCTAAGTTAAGTAGTAACATCGTAGTCTTCTGATTGTATGTGATGATCCATAGATATGTGGGTCTTCTTACATGGTGGTATGCAGTGGCATCTCGTGACAACATGAAGGGACCACTACAATACCATACAGCATGAAGCCTCTGTTTTTGTCTTGTTTTAATGAAAATTTTCAGAATTCAGTTAAAAATATATTGAAAATAACATATAAAGAAGGTAAACTTTGGTAGACTTTGTTACCAAAAATTTTGGACTCTTCTAATTTTAGATCCTTTCGATGTTCTTGAGGCAAGTGTGCAATTTGCAACAGTGCATGCAGGGCCTTATTCTCTTTTGAGTTGTCAGTCTACACACATACATTTGCATAGGCTATACAGTATATCTTCAGAAGTACAGTATATGTACACAGTATTTACTCTTCATACCTACATTGACCAATCTGCCTGAATTAGCTCTAATCTACCTACAGTAACTGTTCACACTACTTACACTGACTATTCCTCCTCCTACACTGAACACACTTTCTACATAAAACACATCTACATTGGCCGTACCTCTTACACTGACCATACTTCCTACACTACCTCTCCGTTTTGTACCACCAGCGTGAGTGCATCAGTATCCATGTGGGTCAGGCCGGTGTCCAGATGGGCAATGCCTGCTGGGAGCTGTACTGTCTGGAGCATGGAATCGCCCCTGATGGCACCATCCCTTCAGACAAGACTGTGGGTGATGGAGATGACTCCTTCACCACCTTCTTCAGCGAGACTGGCTCCGGCAAACATGTCCCCAGGGCCATCTTCGTTGATCTGGAGCCCTCTGTTATAGGTGGGTTGGTGTTGGTGTATGGAACAAACTTAACTGGTGCTTTTGATAAATACTTCACGCTTGCAAATTACAATATCTAATTTTGGGACATTTCACCTACATATACTTTGTCACTTTATTACATCATATAGGCCTACAATACTGTACAGTAAACCTCTACCATGGTGAGTGATACATTACTACTGATTACCACCACCATTTCTGTCAGAAAAATTTCATCCATGCCATTAATAAATATAAATAACAAATATGTTTATTCAGGAAAGGTACATACATAAAGTGATTTTACATAAGTGGATTTATAGATAGAGCTAGTACATCCAATGCCTAAAGCCACTATTACGCAATGCGTTTCGGGCAAGAAAAACATTAATATCTAAAACTTAATACTAATTGAGCAAAAAGAATAAAATGTATTGAGAACAGATACAAATAAAGATAAAAAAAGGGGGGAACATGACTGAAAAAGCAGCACAAATACAATAGGTAGACAAACAGCGTTGAATAAAAAAAAAATAACATACATGGGTTGACAATAGAGTGGTAAGGTAGGTTACAGGGAATTAATCAGGTAGTGTTTAGTTTTAATCTTAAACTGGTTGAGAGAGGTACAGTCTTTAACATGGTTGGGAAGGTCATTCCACATTCTGGGTCCCTTGATTTGTAGAGCATTTCTAGTTTGATTAAGTCGTACTCTTGGAATATCAAAACTGTATTTATTTCTGGTGTGGTGCTCATGGGTTCTGTTACAGCTTTCAATGAAGCTTTTGAGGTCAGGATTGGCATTACAGTTCAGCGTTTTATATATGTATAATACACATGAGAGAATGTGCAGTGACTTAATATCTAACATATTCAGAGATTTGAGTAGGGGTACCGAGTGATGTCTGGGGCCAGAGTTGGATATTGTCCTAATAGCAGCTTTGTGTTGAGTAATAAGAGGACGTAAATGATTTTGGGTAGTAGAACCCCAAGCACAAATACCATAGTCTGCCTGTCACTCCTCCAATATGTTCTAGCTACCAGAACAGAATATGATGTGGGACTCTGTTAAAAACTCTTTTTTTCAGGTCAAGATAGATGCTTTCAACCCAACTATCTCTTTCCTGTAAGTTTTCTGTGGTTCCATCATAAAAACTAAGTAGATTAGTTACACAGGATCTTCTCATTCAAACACCATTTGTCCCTGTTATCATATTTATCATATAATTTGTAATCCAGGCATTCTACCCATTTGGTTTAAATTATTTTTCTAGCAATTCAATTACCACGCTTGGCAAGGGTTGGAAATGTTTGTCTTTATATATATATATATATATATATATATATATATATATATATATATAATATATATATATATATATATATATATATATATATACACACACACACACACACACACACACACACACACACACACACACACACACACACACACACACACACACACACACATACATACATACATACATACATATATACATACATACATACATTCCCTGTATGTCTGAAAAATAGTTTGTAGTGGAATGCATTCTCTTGGAACCCAAGGTGAGACTCCATCTGGCCTTGTTCCTTGGCCAGTTTTTCTGTCTTAACTATATACACTTCTTGGTACTTTTTTTTTTGTTTTTTTTGTTTTTTGTTTTTTGAAGTATATGTGAGAAAAAGTGTGGGCGAGGGTGTAATTACCTAAGTGTAATTACAGGATGAGAACTATGTTTGTGTCCTGTCTTCCTGGTACTCTTTGACACTACTGACAGTTTGACCTCTATTATCTTCTCACTTAACTTTTTCAACCATCTACCACTTTGCAAAAGTGAATTTTCTAATGTTCTTTTGGCAACTTTGTTTCCCTAGTTTGAATCTATGACTGCTTGTTCTTGAATTTGCAAGGTGATTATGTACCACCTCCAGAAGTACCAGAGGAAGTACTGTATAAGAAAGTGGAGTGTCTGAAATGGTTAGAAATATATATTGGGAAGCTGAATTCAGTAGAATGCAAAACATTAATGAAGGTACTGTACATGTCTATTTCTGTGTAGTGCACTCAGACTTAATAGCACAATATCCCATGTTTACTATCCAAATTTAAATAGCCCATGATTTACAAAATACATACAGCATTTTAATCAGTCAACAAAAGCTTGAGGCAAAATACAGATGGTGTATGCCATCAGCTAAAGTGAAAGACTATTAACACCCACAGAAGCAGATCCAACACAATAGGTGGGACTTTTATGTGCACAAGCACTGCCCTGCAGTGAGATGCCTAAAGAGGAGTCAGCTTGTAGTGATGCGAACCTGCATACTCTCGGAGGAGGGATCTCTAGTAGGATATTATAGAAGAATATTTATGTTTTCATTCACACACCATTTCCATTGTCATGGTTTGTCACTTTAAAATTTGTCCGTATCAGATGAGGTGCGAACTGGGGCATACCGTCAGCTGTTTCACCCAGAGCAGCTCATCACGGGAAAGGAAGATGCAGCCAACAACTATGCCCGCGGACACTACACCATTGGCAAAGAAATTGTTGACCTCGTCTTGGACAGAAGTAGAAGGCTAGCTGACCAGTGCTCAGGACTCCAGGTGAGCCAGCATTATGTTAAGAGGAGATTTTGCGACATGAGAAGTTTGAAGGCCTCCCTGAGGTGAACAGTGGAACCTCCAAGTGCATGTGTCATGTCTTAACATTTCAGACAGCAAGTGACAATAATGTGGCTGAAAATTAGACACCCAACCCTAACATCTGAAAATAAAGGAAGTGACAACATTTCTGTCCAGGATGGGCTGAAACATCATCACTACCTTTATTTTCAGATGGGTGGATTGGGTGTCTAATCTTTTACATTCATTAGAAATACTCAAAGTTCAAATGAGAAACTCCATATGCACTAAAATACCTTCTACTGTATTAAAGAACTTCTTGGTGTACTGAAGAGAGACCTCCAGTAACCCTCAAAATCCTTGAGATTCATTCCAGAGGAAATTTTGGGTATACTTGAGAACTTCCAAGTTATCTTAATAGTCACTTTGAGGCACAATTGAAATGACATCTGGGTGCACTTAAATGGGAACTGCAGGTTCACTTTAAAGGGATTTATGGGCATATTCTGCAGGGACATCCAGGTACACTAGAGAGGGCTGTGCATGTGTATTTGAGAGGGATTTTTAGATTTACGAGAAGTACTTGCAAATGGACTTGAGAAGAAGTTCCAGGTTCACTCAAAGTATTTCTGGGTTTATGATTGACTTTCAAGTGCAGCTGTAATCTTTGCCTTTTCAAAATGATGCATTTCTGAGTTTCAAAGAAAACAAATACTGTAAAGAATAGTATCGTTATTAATATTTGTATTCGTTTATTCTATTTCCTCTTCATTGTTTGATTGCATATATTGTTTAAGTACTGTATTGTAATTCTATTGTTTATTATGCAATTCCACAAGGAAAATTAAGTTTTTTCTTTAATATTTAAAAAAAATTCCTACATTCCCTCTGAATACAAAATAATGTACATTAATCTTAAATTATGCAGATGATGAGTCACAATAACGTGGCTGAAATATGTTGACCAGACCACACACTAGAAAATAAAGGAACGACGACGTTTTGGTCCGTCCTGGACCATTCTCAAGTCGATTGTGTCAACTTGCCCTTCGTTTTCTAGTGTGTGGTTTGGTCAACATCTTAAATTATATTTAATATTCAGTAGTTTACTATTTTATTTTTGTTGCAGGCGATGATTCACAATATTTTTGTTTTTGTTGGTAAAGGATCTTAATTGTGCTAATTCATGTTAATAATTAAGTAATTTCTTTTTTACTGTACTTTACACTAGGGCTTTCTGGTGTTCCACTCATTTGGTGGGGGCACCGGCTCTGGCTTCACCTCCCTGTTGATGGAGCGGCTCTCAGTTGACTACGGCAAGAAAAGCAAGCTAGAGTTTGCTATCTACCCTGCACCACAGGTACAAACACTGCTTCATAAAGTCTGTAAACTAGTTCTCTGGGTTTATATGTCATTGGATTAAATTATCCACAGATAATCTCTGGGAATTTATTTATTATTTTTATGGTAAGATTCCAAGTTAGATGCCAGATCCTAGTGGACTTGCATTCAAGTTCATCCATGATTAAATGATCATTGAATGGAATTTACAGACCTTGGATTCTTCAGCACCTGGCATCACAATTTTGCTTTTCCAGTACCAAACTACCTAGCATGCACACATACACATACATAATGCATTAGGCAGTGATGTGGTGGAGGCTCACCCCGTACACAGTTTCAAATGTAGATATGAAAGAGCCCAGTAGGCTCAGGAATCTGTTCATCAGTTAATTGATGGTTGAGAGGTGGGACCAAAGAGCCAAAGCTCAACCTCTGCAAGCATAACTAGGCGAGTACATAAGCAGCTGAAACTCGACTCCTACAAACACAAACAGGCGAGTATACACACATTTAGTCCTACAATATTTAACATGTAGTTGTCTCTGAATCTGGACCTAGATTTAACAGGGCACTTATGCATCTACTCATGAACCTGTACATCTTTCCTCAATCTTTGGTGGCTTTATATTTACGTTTATTAAAATTGTCAAAACTTTCCAATCAACTGTTGTTATTGTTATAAACAGCCTCCTGGTACTATGGAGCTCATAAATGGCTTAATAAATGTAAACAAATATTGAAAAAAAATGTACAGGTTCTTAAGTAGAGGCATAAATGTTTGCTGAATCCTGGTCCTCCAGTATGATACAGGAAACCCACTATAATATACACCTATAACCTCAACTTAAAACTCTTGATTTCTGGAGTGGCCAAATGGTGGCTTTGAAGTTAGCTGACTGAGGTAGCTCCACACACATGTCATATCAGGTTTAGCAGTCTTGAATAGCCTACTGAGACTAGAGCCAGAACCTGGCCTCCCCTGACAGAGGCACCATAAGCATGGGATTGTTACGATCACCTCACCAAAGGAAACATTAAGTAATGAGAAGCAATACAAACAAATGCAAGGTTTAGAGAAAAGAACTGAAGTAGCAAATGACTTATTGAGAAGTTATTTGCATATTTACAGTCATTTACAAGTACTTATTTCTTGGGAAAATGTACTTGGAATTCCTGGAATGTTAAAGTAGCCGCTACAATATTTCTCATGAAATTGCTACATTTCTTTCCAGAAAACCAATGTCGAATATAATGAAACCACTTTCTGGTTGGGGCCTCAGTGGCTCCTTGCTCCCTTCCCCACTTTCAGGTGCATCAGCTTATGGTCCTTCAGCTCTGGTCTGAGGTCTGAAGCTGTATTGCTTCACTTACTTTCTGGCTGTTTTTTTTTTTGGTGAGGGTGATTGTAACAATTCCCTGCTTCGTGTGCCTCTGAGAGGACCAGGTTCTGGCTTTGGTCAGATTCATTCCATTCAGAAAGTGAGCTTCAGGAAGCCACCAAGGTCCAACCAGAAAGAACCATTTTATTACAATCTATGTTGTTCTCAACAATAACTAACGAGCTGTTGATGATTCGCAGGTAGCAACAGCAGTGGTGGAGCCATACAATGCCATCCTAACGACACACACAACATTGGAACACTCAGAATGTGCTTTCATGGTAGACAACGAAGCCATCTACGATATCTGTAGAAGGAACATGAATATTGAGCGACCTACCTACACCAATCTCAACCGACTCATTGGCCAAGTTGTCTCCTCCATCACTGCCTCCCTCAGGTATACCAAGAGCTGATTGGTAATTGGATAGATAGGACAGAGATGTAGACAGAAGTCATCTATAACAAACTTTTAACACTTTAACAGAAACAATTACACAAACTTCAATATACTACTCATCCAGATAATTATTTCCATTGCATATGTCTGTCAACACCGAAGAAATGGCTAGATATTTGCATGTTGATTTTACGTGAATATTGAGTGTAAAAAATAGGAAATATACTGGGTATGTTACATGGTACATTGTATGCAGAATTCAAAGTTTTTTGCTTGAAGTCTTTTCTCAAATATTTAGATACTAAATTTATGGTATGGTTTAAGCCGAGTTTCAATTTCATTAAGTCCTGTACTGTAGTGGTTAGTAATCAGCTCACAATTGACTGGTTCTAGGTTTGATTCCCAGAAGGATGAGGCATTTTCCAGGTTTTTAGATGCCCAACGCCTCTGTTGGGGAGCCGGTCGGCCGAGTGGACAGCACACTGGACTTGTGATCCTGTGGTCCCGGGTTCGATCCCGGGCGCCAGCGAGAAGCAATGGGCAGAGTTTCTTTCACCCTATGCCCCAGTTACCTAGCAGTAAAATAAGTACCTGGGTGTTAGTCAGCTGTCACGGGCTGCTTCCTGGGGGTGGAGGCCTGGTTGAGGACCGGGCCGCGGGGACACTAAAAGCCCCGAAATCATCTCGAGATAACCTCAAGATTAACTTGGCAGTAGATAAGTGCAGTACCTAAAAATTTGTCAAGTGTTGTGGGTTGCAGAGTGGGTCACTTGCTAGCTAGGAAGAACTTGATAAGCTTAACAGACATCTTCTCCTCAATAAACTTATTTCAATTTCTCCTCAAATAATTTCGAACATTATCTTTGATGTCTAGTTTTCTTTGGCATTATGTAGAATCTTTTCCAGGTCTTGAGAACATTTAAAGTATTTGTCAAATAATTCCACATGCTTTTTTTTTTGCTATGTAAGAGTATTAATTGCCACTTGTTTGTACTGAGAAATGAGATCTAGTCAGTATGCAGCTCAAGCCAAGATGGATTAAAAACCCTTGGCAAACTTAACATCCAAGATACAAGATGACTCAAGGAATCAAAATATTCTGGCCTAGAAAATTTGTAATGTTCTGTATAATGAATTCTTGGTATCATATTTTAGCTCTCAGATTTTAAATAAGTAAACGGCAAGATTTGAACTGGATAAAACCTAACAGTTGAATATCTTCTAATTTGTGTGATTTTCAAAATGTTGTCTATCAAGTAAGTATTGTATGCAAGTGAAACCTAAAAGTAAATGCAATAACTAAAACTTGGGTCTGGAAAGGGGCAGAGTTCTCACACTTACAAGCAGTGGAAATGGGTTTCCTTAGAAAAGCGTCCAGTATATGTGGGATGGGTATATCACCGAGAAAATGTGAGGTGTTGTGAAGGGAGCAATGAAGTGGAAGCTGAAGAGATGGAGTCAATGAAGCACAATACACTTGAGTGGTATGGCTAGGTCAGTAGTATGCCGGAGAATACATTAATAAGACAGGTGTATAAGGGTGAAATAAAGGTATCATATGGAAGAAACATATGACTAGTATCTTGAGAGGGGAAAAAATGTATGAAAGCAAGGGTGGGGATGTTTTTTTTAAATTATCAGGGGAAAGCGCCAAACAATTACTTCATAGCACTTTGAAGGGGCTAGGATTAGGATTTGGGATGGGACGGGGAGAAAGGAATGGTGCCCAACCACTTGAACGATCGGGGATAGAACGCTGACTTACATGAAGCTAGACAGTCGCTCTACCGTCCAGCCAAAGTGGTTAGGTAGAGGAGGAAGAGTGAAAGGGTGTAGTCTTATGAAACTTGTGCTGTGGTTCCCTGCAGTATGGCATTGGGGATACAGTATAGTTAAATAGATATGTATATGAACTTCCCCTACTTTAGTCTATCTCAAATGCACCAATAAAAAATCACATTAATGTGATGTGGGAGAAAATCAGTTGGAGCTGTGAGGATTCGAACCTGGACACTTGGTACTGATTTTCTCATTGATACATCATGTTAATGTGATTCCATTGAGCATTTGAAGAGAAGTGTTGGAGATAGAACTACTGGACCACTGGCAGAGTGCATGGATTGGGGAAGGGGGGAATATGAAACTCAACTGAGCTTCAGTGGAAGCCTCAGGACCCCTAGAGGATTCAGTTTAATCTTGGGTTGCACTTCTTTTACTGTGTCGTGGTGTCATGGTCTAGGGCGTGGGCTAAGGAGTACCAAGTGTGCAGGTTCAAATCCTCCTCATGGCTCCTACAGATGTTTCTAGTCTATCTCAAGTACACTTGGGGTGTGTCTATAGCTTCAGGTGAGTTATGAATATTAAAGACTCATTCACAGTCATCAGACACAAGAGTTGACCTATGGTTCCACTCTACTAATTTAAATAAATTTATAATTAAGATTATTCATCAAGTATGACATGGAGTAAATGTTGACAGATCTTCTAATCATTTTTCACTCCAGTATTCACTTGTGCCCACGTCATTTAAAGCTAACAGAGGTCTTACCTGTCTTACAGGTTTGATGGGGCACTAAATGTGGATCTGACAGAGTTCCAGACCAACCTGGTGCCCTACCCTCGTATCCACTTCCCTCTCGTCACCTACGCTCCTGTTATCTCCGCTGAGAAGGCCTATCATGAGCAGATCTCTGTGGCCGAGATCACAAACTCCTGCTTCGAACCTGCAAACCAGGTCTTCAATCTTTTCTTGCTAACAGATTTGTATGACTTGGCCAGATGTGTGTGGTGTATGTTCCTGCATGTATTCATTAAGGTAGTATTAAGAGCTGCATACCTAGTGGTGTGTGTGTGTGTGTGGTGTATGTTCCTGCATGTAGTCATTAAGGTAGTATTAAGAGCTGCATACCTAGTGGTGTGTGTGTGTGTGTTCCTGCATGTAGTCATTAAGGTAGTATTAAGAGCTGCATACCTAGTGGTGTGTGTGTGTGTGTGTGGTGAATGTTCCTGCATGTAGTCACAAGGGCGGCCCAGATTAAAGCAAAAGTTGAATGGAGTGACAGATATAAATCGAGAGTTCCCAAAAGGGAAAGAAAATGACATATTTTCTTGTCTTGCTTGTTTGTCTATCACTTAAGTGACAAATTGGGACAATTTACATTTAAAAGTTAGTGAGAGAGGTAAAAACATATGGAAAGAAAGATTGCCTCAACAAAACATTAATATAAAAACAGGAATAGGATAATGTGGTGAGTAATAATATAGACCAGTACTGCTAGATGACAAGGTGACCATGGCAGGTAATTAATGCTCAGCTTTCATCCGACAGATGGTAAAGTGTGATCCCCGCCATGGAAAGTACATGGCATGCTGTTTGCTGTACAGGGGAGATGTGGTCCCCAAGGATGTCAATGCTGCCATCGCCACCATCAAGACAAAACGGTCCATCCAGTTTGTGGACTGGTGTCCTACTGGTTTCAAGGTAGGTCGAGTCTAGAAAATATTTGTATTGTACGGCAGTTATTTAATAGCCCCCTCTGCTGTTTACAGAACCCCAGGCGAGTATTATACTTTAAATTCCTTTTGCCAATGGATAAAACTGTTAAAATGTTACCATTAAAGTTTAACTTGTTTTATTCTGCAAAAAACAATGTCAAAATATTATACTGTATTATGATCTCTCAATTAAATAAGATATTGCTAAAATAACAGAAAAAATAATATATTTGGTGTGGTATAGGTTGGTATCAACTACCAGCCTCCTACTGTGGTACCTGGTGCCGATCTGGCCAAGGTGGCCCGTGCAGTCTGTATGCTCTCTAACACCACTGCCATCGCCGAGGCCTGGGCTCGTCTTGATCACAAGTTTGACTTGATGTATGCGAAGAGGGCCTTTGTTCACTGGTATGTGGGTGAGGGCATGGAAGAAGGAGAGTTCTCAGAGGCCCGTGAGGATTTGGCTGCCCTGGAAAAGGACTACGAGGAAGTTGCAATTGACAGTGTTCTAGAAGGTGAAGATGAGGCTGAAGAGGAAATGTAAATTTTAAGTGTAAGCTTGGCTGTCTCTACTGTTGTCAGCACACAAACTCGTACCTCTAGCGGCTAACATGTAAAGGTGTCTGTGTCAAGCTTGTCGTCGGTTGATTTTCTTAGATTCTTAGCACACTGCCATCATCACATTTCCTAGGCAGTGAAAGGTCAAACCAGGCATCTGGTGAGTAAGCAGTAGCATGACAACAATGTCTTGCTCAAGGTTTAGAACAATTTTGATATTACTGAATGGAGTAACAGGTGCTTGGGAGCCCTCAGTGTTACTTGGTAATCAAGTTATGCTCTAGATTTCTTTATCACTGTGGGCTCAACATTTAATGGGAATACCTCTTATGTTGCTGGGAAGCCCTTGTATCTGGGGTAGCTCAGATAACCTTCTAGGACAGTAGGGCTCCTTGGTACTCTGCCGACACCAATGACCAAGTTGATCAAGGTGGCATATCCTGCTGACTGACATTCCATATAATTATTATTATTATTATTATTATTAGTGGTTGTGTTAACATCACTCAACAGCTGACACGTGGCCAGGTGTTGAGGACGGCCCAAAATGCTGCTACAGATTATTTTGGTTCATCTCTGAAAGTTTGTTCCTCATCTTGCTGATTAAGTATGTTTTGCTACTTTTTTAAGGTGAAAAGGGAAAAGGCTCACTGAACAACGCCAATAAATGCACTTACAAAGCACTTAACTCTTTGTTTTATTGCCCCTCACAGGCTACCAATCATTATCATCATCATCTTACTGGAATATATATATTCTAATTATATTAATGGGAAAATTTTATATTAATGGGAAAATCTATTTATCTTTAAGTAACCATTTATCAATTACCAAAATAAAAAAGAACATGTTTCAAGAACTGCAATACTGTCAACATTATATAAAGTTTATTTAAAATTCATACAACAATTTGAATATAAAATATGTTACTCTTGTTATGTCCACTTAAAAATTAAAAGTTGTACACAAAATAAAATGAATACAGTACATCTCTTAGAGAACAAACACAATAATATATAACAGGGTTACAGCTTTGTAAAAACAAAGAACTCTTTAATTACAATAATTACTGTGTGTCATGATGATAATCGCAATAAGTATGGCTCTGCTTGATGGTCATCCGAGCATTAATCTTCCGTCCTACTGTACTACCGAGACTAAAGTCAAAGTTTTTTTTCCCAAGCTCGCAAACATTCCCTTTGATGTGGAATACCTTACTTAATTACCTGTATTATAATCAATTTTCAAGCTTTTGTGCTTGGTACTTCATATTCCATATTTAACTGAAAGGCATATTTATAAAACAAATTGCTCGTTTTTTAAGGAATATCTAGATGTCGGGTTAAGTTGATAGTAAAAAAAAAAAATTGTGTAAATTCGGCATGTAATGGGTCTAAGCAGACACAAACCAATGACAAATTATTTCCATAAGAATTAGCATCCACACAGAAAATGCTGCTTAAAATTTCATTAATTTACAATATACAATAGTGATATTGCCTTTGAATCCAGTAACAGCAAATGTTCGTGCTAGCAAGCAATCAAAGTAATTAGCTGCCCTATACATTACAAACACTAGCTTGGTACGTTTAACTACATGATCATTAGCAAGGAAGTTATCTTCTCTTGTTTTGAGCAACACAGTCACAGGGAATATATATATGAACACCCACTGTGAAACCTGCCAACCGTATTGTCTAGCTATAATCGATTTTAAAATACATTGTTGTTTTGTATTTATGGTATATTACTGTATCAGAAAACAAATCTTCCTATCTGGCCTTTTTTTTCAACAACAATGCAGTCCATATATAATTTTTTTTTGTAGTAATGCTTGCTTGTGACATCATCCATTATTAGACATTTCACCCTGGGTAGTAGCTACTGCTCACTGTATCACACACACAAATGTTTTCTTGCTTGACGGAACACGTTATCAACCATGCAAATGTCTTGCAGTGAGTGCTTGGATATTACATTATCAGCCAAAATGCATGATATGAATTAAAGTACATAGTTATATTCCATCAAAATACTATAGTCCCTATTTCAATACAAAAAAAATCTTGATAATGACTTTTTTTCAGAGAAAATAGTTTGAAAAAGTTTAAAACAAACCAGTTCACTGTTATCTAAAAAGTCAGGTACAAAACATAGGACTAGTAATCTTGGCAAATTTAACAATTGATTTTTCAATAACAAATGTGCATGGTTATTGCACCATCTTGAATACACTACATTTTGTTAAAACATAAAACATTTGTTAAAAACAATCCTTGAGCCCAACAACACATTAATTGAAACAAAAACTGGATGTAAGTTAGTTATAATACATACTGTATATATATAGTGTTTAATGTTATTAGACAAGTTTTTACTAAACCAAGTTTGAGGTATTTCATGATACTGTACAGTGAAGCCTCGATTCAGTAAACTCCATTTTGGAGAATGTGGTTACAATGCGCACACTTCAGGCCAAATTTACTTGCTTCATTTGATGAGCTAGAGTTGGGTGAAGCAGTTGGATACCTGCTTGATGGAGTTCTGGGAGTTGTTCTATTCCACAAGCCCGGCCCGAGGCCAGGCTTGACTCGTGAGAACTTGGTCCAAGAGGCTGTTGCTTTGAGCGGCCCGCAAGCCCACATATCCACCACAGCCCAGTTGGTCCAGCAATATTTCTTATACTCGCTGGGAGGATGTTGAACAACCGTGAACCTTTGATGTTTATAGTGTTCTCTGAATGTGCCTATGGCACCCCTGCTCTTCACTGGTCCTATTCTAAATTTTCTTCCGTATCGTTCACTCCAGTATGTTATTTTACTCTGTAGATAATGAAGGATGAAGCAGTTGGGTGAAGTGGGGATGTGTGAACTTGCTTAGAATGATGGGCCAGAGTTCACAGACTGGTGGGAAAGTTGCCCACCATATGACAGCTTGAAATTAAAATGTCACTCAGTGAAATGAGCCCATAGAGCATGACTGGTAACAATATTTGTAATTACTTTTATAGATGGACACAACATTACAAGAGCCTCAATAGCCTTGGAAAAGCTATTGAGGCTATTTAAACCCAAATTCTATGGTTCATTTTAATTGCCAGTTGGTTTTCATTCACTTCAGGCCAAATTTACTTGCTCCATTTGATGAGCTAGAGTTGGGTGAAGCAGTTGGATACCTGCTTGATGGAGTTCTGGGAGTTGTTCACACACAGTATGGGCACACATTCCTTTTGAAAATGAGGTTTTGAGGCTGGGGCATATGCTAGATATACTCGCCTAGTATGTGAGTACATCTAGCATATTTTCTCGGGCCCCAGCCTCAAAAACATTTTTAAAGGAATATGGACCCATAATTTAGCAAATGAAAACCAACTGGCAAGCTGAATCAATGAAGGTGAAGGGAATGTAGTGACGTGTGTTTACCATCAGTTTCTCTTACTAGATGGCCTTCATGTGATAGGGTGAAATTAAAATTTCCCTGAAATTAACCCATAAAGCAAGGGAAATGTCAGGTTATAGATAATTCTCTTAAAATGATGCCAATCATGTTTTGAATTATTTTTGTAAATGGAAGCCACATTAGAAGAAACAGACAGATGAAGCAATGTATTTTTCTTGTCTTTAAAAATACAAAAATAATTGTATCTCGAATGCCTCTAGCAGGCATTTTCGATTGCAACGAAATCCCTCACTCCAGTGAATCGGGGTTGGGCCCATATAGTTTGCCGAATCGAGGTTGCACTATACTGTATTTCCATGAACGATCTTTAAATGTAGGAAGTATCTGGAGCTCTTTCTCCAGTTACTTGTGCAGCCATTGTTATTTAAATTTAAAAAATGTATAATGGTCAAATAAGACTGTTACATGAAATATACTGTCAACCCTAAATGTGTTGAATGGTTATGTTCCTGGAAGACCATATGCAGAGCAAATTAGTGCAGAGTGAATTTAGTTTTATATAATATAATACAAAATAGATTGTTAGCCAGAGACCTCAACACTCTCACCTTTTCAATAAACAATCTAGGAAGAAACATGATGCAGCACTGAAATCCAAAAGTGAGGAAAACGTGAAAGATTTTTTTTTAAGTCACAAGGGCTGAACAATGTTTCTGACTCTGCTGGATACAAGAGGGAGATAAGGCAGGTGAGGGCCAACATGCAGAGTTAACATGAGACTAGAAAGATGCCTCGTGCACCACAGTAACAGCTAAGGTGCCTGTGATGACTGTGTCTAACCAAACCTATTCATGTACTCAATTTAAAATTTCACACACGGCTGAATTAGCCTTTGCTAACACCGTGATGAACTGTACGAGACTTGCCCTGATGCCGTACACCCTGAACGAGTACAAGAGTTGAAAACAAAATTCACACATCACCAAACTCAAGCATTTTGAACCTGTGAAGATTGAGGGTCAATAGTTGTACCCTTTTGTATGTAAGTAATATCTTTGATCACCATTTAAAGAATGAATACCAAAATACTCGAGTCAAGTTAGAGCTTAGTTCCGTTCTCAAACATTGATTCTAAGAAATATAAATTAAAAGTTATTGACAGCTCTAAATAAATAAAATACTGAAGAAATATAATGGATGACTATTGTAGTCCCAGCAAAAATATTAAAACCTCAGCACTTATAATGAGTTAAACAACACATTTAGACATTGTCCAAACGTGTTTGATAGTTATTAGTATGCCAGCGCACCATGTTTTATCTATCCAAGGTGCAGTGCATTGTTCCCTCTAGTACACAAAGGGTAGTAAGAACCCTTCCCAAATATTTGAAAATAAGACAGAGACCCAAATAAAGAGTCAAAAGTTAAAAAAAAGAAAAATCCCAAGATGGCTAAAGTTGAAGCAAAATAACAGGATCATTTACAGGATCTGGCCACTTTCTTGAGCACTTTTAAGCATTTATATACTGTATATATCAGTACAGTACTGTACATATATACACATTAAAATAATGTTTTCATGAAAATATTAAAAGGTGTTATTTTCAATCTAACTATTCCACCACACAAGATGTACAGAGCAAGTGTGGCAATGTTTACTGTCAATAATTTTTGCAAAGACTACAAAAAACTAAATTGCATTTGAAATGCTCAGACCCATAAATAATTATACCTGTAATTTAATTTCAAAATACAGTAAATAATTTACTGAATTCAAGTGTTCATGTGTAAAGAAATAAATAGATTCAAAGTATTAATTATGACCACATTTTAAGGTGTATTTTTCTCTCTGAGATTTTGTAGCTTTGGTAAATAATACTTGTGTTCATATAATGTAGCCAACACACCCCCTTCGTTCTTGTACTGTTCCCGGTGGCTGTAATCTATTGGTAAACCATCTAAGGTTGTCATGTTGCCCTTGACAGCATTTAGAATAGCATTCCCAGCACATATGTCCCATTTCTTTATAATGGTGACATGAATATATGCATCAACATCTCCTTGAATGACTGCAAGGGTCTTGTAGCCTGGAAGAGGAATATAAATCATCCCTTAATTAAAGAAAAACAAATGGGGGATGTTTGCAGTACCTCAATAGATCAATGATCACTACATAACCTTTTGTAACCAATAGGCCTTCTGCAGCTCTTATTATTATTACTATCCCCTCTACTACACCTTACTTTGCTCCTCAGCTCGCTCTTGCCTATTTATTGCCTGTCTCTACTTTCTCATCACAATCGACTTGAGAATGGTCCAGGACGGACCGAAACGTCGTCGTCCCTTCACCTTCTAGTGTGTGGTCTGGTCAACATCACTACATAGATTAACCCTCTTGTCTACCTGCCCGAGACGCTGCGCGTACTAGTGGCTTTACAAGATTATAATTACTATACTATGTATCCTCCAATCCCAATGTACCTTCTTGTATATATATAAATAAATATGCTAATACTTCTGTGGGGGAAATTGGAAAATTTTTAACATCTTCTCAAAGCTTTGCTTTATTGAATAACAGTAGAGTCAAATTACAAAGGTACAAATAGAATGCAAAACAGTGCTTCAGAATGGTGAGAAGTCGTCTTGTACAAGAAAGTTGTACAGTGGCACCTCGACATACGATTGCCCCTACTTACAATAATTTCGAGTTACAATGTAAATTTAATAAAAAAAGGCGACTCAACATCCGATATTTGTTGGTACACGTTCGGGTCGACCGAGCGCGTGGTTCCCGGTCACTCGGCCGACCTGCCTCGGTTTACTACAGCTGCCTGCTTAGTGACGATCGCACCAATAAGAAATTCCGCTTTTGTGGTGATTTTTTGCATTTTGAACATTAAAGTAATTATTATATATCATGCCACGAGTCCCAGGAAAGTCAGTGGTAAGGCTCAACATATGAGATCCCATGTAAGAATGACCATAGAGTAGAAACAAGAGATCATTCGTAAATATGAAGATGGTGTGCGGGTAGGTGAACTGGCTAGGCAGTACAACAAATCTCAGTCAACGATATCCACCATACTGGCTAAGAAAGAGGACATTATGAGTGCTAAAGTGGCAAAAGGTGTATCAATAATCACGAAACATAGAACACAAACACTTGAGGATGTTGAACAGTTATTATTAATTTGGATACACAACAAGGAGTTAGCGGGTGATAGCGTTTTGGAAGCCATCATTTGTGAAAAGGCAAGAAAATTGCATGAAGACCTTTTAAAGATAACCCCTGGAACGAGTGATACAGAAGTGAAAGAGTTTAAGGCGAGCAGGGGATGGTTTGAGAAATTTAGAAAAAGTAGTGGAATTCATAGTGTTGCGAGGCATGGGGAGGCTGCCAGCTCAGACAAACCAGCGGCTGAAAGATTCATTGGCGAATTTAAAGATTTTGTGCAGAGCGAGGCATACCTACCACAACAAGTGTTTAATTGTGACGAGACAGGGCTATTCTGGAAAAGATTGCCAAAGAAAACATACATTACCAAGGAGGAGAAGTCATTGCCTGGACACAAGCCTATGAAAGATCGGTTTACTCTTGTGTTGTGTGGTAATGCGAGTGGGGAAGAAGCAGCTGAGGAAATTTCTTCAGGGGAGGAAGTGCAAGTACAGAATGTCTCTTCCTCAAAAATTAAGAAAATGTGTGCAGCATGGGAAGAATTGCAAACCTTTGCAGAAACGACTCACCCAAATCAAGCTGCAGTAGGTCGTTGCCTTAGCCAATTCAATGACACTGATGCATAATTACAGAATAATGTTAAAACGAAGGGAAAAACAAATGTCTCTTGACAAATTTGTAGTGAGACAAACAAGCACAGAACCACAACCAGGTCCTAGTGGTATTCAGGCAAAATGTAGGAAAGAGAGTATCCCAGAGAAAACATCACTGCCTGATGTGATAATGGAAGAGGACTCCCCTTCCAAACAGTAACAACTCTCCTCCTCCCCCCTCATCACCATCTTCCATACGCCATCAAGAGCCCTCCATAAAGGTAAGAGAAACTTTGGTACTGTATTGTAGTTAGAAAAAAACGTTGTATTCAATATAAAATGTATTTGTATGTTAATATTTTGGAGGGTGGGGAAAGGATTAATTCAATTCCCTTTATTTCTTATGGGAAAAATCGCTTCGACTTACGATATTTCGACTTACGATCCGTCTCTGGGAACGGATTAGCATCGTAAGTCGAGGCCCCATTGTATATGCTAATTTCTTACATAACTAATAACAAAATGCTATTAACAAGACAAAATACTGTAAGGAAACAAAAAATTCAGATATATGTAATAGGTCAATAGGAACTGTTGATGCAGTCACATACCTGCTCCACCAGCTGGAATTACTTCAGTCTTGTCTCCAAAGGCAGCCTTGGCCACTGCCTTTACATCGCCAGCATGTGACCGAGACACAATGATTTGTGGAATGTTGTCTTTTGGGCCTCCCTGTTTAAGATTGATTCAAGGATGCATACATGAACTTTGATCTCCTTACCCAATGTATAAACATTTATTTCCTTTGTAAAAATTATCATTCTTACACTATCAGAATCCTAAGTGCTTGTTTATTGTGAAATTGTTTACATAGCTGTATTTGTTTACAAATGGGTTTTGTATGTTTGTACAATTATCATGAAGGTTAAGTACCAGATATCACCTGTCAGAACTCAGAAATTAACTATACTGTACTGTACTTCTGATGACTTTATATTTAAAAGTTAATAATATTTGTTTTCATATAATTATGTGTACTCTTTTTGTGGAATAAACTTTGAAAATCTCTTTACTATATTACTTTATCTCTTATGGGTAAATGCCTTCCCACACCACAACAATGAAAATAAAGACACAATAATAATTTTGAATTTTGAATTTTAATATATAATTCTTTATAATAAATTAATGTTAATAAATATATGAGTAAGTAAATAAGTAAATATACAGTAGTATATATATATATATATATATATATATTATATATATATATATATATATATATATATATATATATATATATATATATATATATATATATATATATATATAAAGTGTATGCCAGGACTTGTAAGATCTCATCCTAGTTCTTCAATACACAGTATAAAAAAGAAATATGATGAAAATGTTAATACTCAGAGGGGGTAATTAGCAAGGTCAGGTGTGGTGGTATAGAGCTAAATCTCATCCAACGTTGTCACTGACAGCTATGCATTGCCTCATGCTACTTGCTGACTGGCTTTCAAGGATGGCTTTCAGCTACAAAAAATAGACTATATACCATCTACTGTAAAACATGAAAAAGGCCAATGTGATTGTGTAGTTTGTAAGAACACACAAAAAGAGATAAAGACACACAAAATAGTCACAATATAGTGCAAAGTGTGTGTGCTGGCTGCTGCTGCTGCTGCCCTGTATTATGTAAACTGCTTCACCAAGTATCACTCTCTACAACTTTGAGTGTTTCTGAATGGGACATAAACATGTACATATGAGTGAGCAAGTGTATATATTGAGGCAACATTATTATTATTATTTGTGTAATTTAAAACAAAACATTATTTTTGTGCATATTAGTGACATTATACTCTATTAGAACATCAATTGACACCGTATTGAACAAATTCAGTGGAAAAATTGAATGATAAATACCAGATTGATATTGTAAATATATGAAAAAATATATTCGTGGCAACACTCAGTGACTGAATGCCGGCGCAACATCTTCGGGATATTCACTGCTGGGGAGTATGAACTGATGACACCATTGCATGTTTTCTCCACTCCTCTACAACCATGGCAAGTCTTATTTATTTTTTTGTTCCTGTTCCCTTGGTCAAGGAATACTTTTTATCAATAGAAGAAAAACATTTTGGACATTCTTTCACGCACCAGGGTTTTACATCATATTAACAGTCAGAGGTTAGGAACATTTGATTAAATATTACTTCTTGGAATATAATACTTGCTGGAAGTGTGTGAAACAGGTCATGTAATGGAATTGCTAATACAAGTAATAAAAAAAATATATTTAATAATTTATGTAATGTAATAAAATACCTCTGGTCATTTTTTCCTAGCAAGATTGTTAATAATAAACCACACACCACGATGCTATACAGTAATAGCAAGAATGCATCATGTGGTATCAGGAGTTGCTATATGTACAGTACCGACAGCACTGTAAAAAAATAATTAAACTTGAGTAGCACGCTAACCTGGCTTTCAGATATATGGAGCTTTGGGGAAACTCCTTTTCCAGACCAGCCCCAGGCAGTAAAGTTGACAAATGGTTTGTGGATGACCCCAATTGTTGGATAACCTTTCACAGCCACACACACCATTGTTGTCACGTACTCTCGCAGGTTTTCTGCGTGAAGAAGGTTAGTGTAAGTCTAATAATCATAACAAAAAAAGTAGACTTAAAAGTGTGTATAAAAAGTGCCTTCTGAGCAAGATATCATCTGGGACCAAGATTCACGAAGCAGTTACGCAAGCACTTACGAACATGTAAATCTTTTCTCAAAATTTGGCGGCTTTGTTACATTTATTAAACAGATAACTACGGAAATACCAGGAGGCTGTTTATAAAAATAAACAACAGTTGATTGGGAAATTTTCACGCTTGTAAACTGTTTAATAAATGTACCAAAGCTGTCAAAGATTGAGGAAAGATGTACACGTTCGTAAGTACTCGCGTAACTGCTTCGTGATCTGGCCCCTGCTGCCTAACGTAAGAGTCCCCCCCTGTCTTATGGACAGGGTCATAGCAGACAAGGCAACAGTCTGGCACCAGATCACAGCAAAATCTTTAGTCAATAATCCAATGGTCAAT
>WNGS01109749.1:6533379-6543878 GCA_020271785.1 Procambarus virginalis
ATATCTTTGATACCCCAAGAGTCAAACTAACTCTGTGCAAACATTCCATGCAAATAAATGGACCCAGTCTATAGAACTCACTCCCTAATGACTTAAACAAATTGTCCAACCTAAGCCTTATTCAAAAGTAAAACAAAAAGTACCTAATTTCATCCTTATAGTTTCCTACCTTGTGCCTCAAGCTCATACTGTATCTTGTACTGACCATTGCCTCAATATTAGTACTTAAGACATGCAACTTCACCAGTGTAATCATCTCGTCAATTTGTATTGTAGTAATTATGTTGAACTCATATTTTGCTCCACTGCACCTATTAATAATTTTTATCTTGTCTCTTAGATAAAGGACCTGCCTCAAACGCTATGTGTGTTAGTGAGTTTGTAAGAATACCAGTGTTATCAAGAGGAAACTAGATTGTTTCCTTCAAGGATTGCCGGACCAGCCGGGCTGTGGTGGGTATGTGGGCCTGCGGGCCGCTCCAAGCAACAGCCTGGTGGACCAAACTCTCACAAGTCAAGCCTGGCCTCGGGCCGGGCTTGGGGAGTAGAAGAACTCCCAGAACCCATCAACAGTATATGTGGGCCTGCGGGCCGCTCCAAGCAACAGCCTGGTGGACCAAACTCTGACAAGTCAAGCCTGACCTCGGGCCGGGCTTGGGGAGTAGAACAACTCCCAGAATCCCATCAACCAGGTATCAACCAGGTTATGTACTCCCACAAACATAATGTACATTCCTGTATATAAATAAACAAATAAAATATGCAAATAACTCAAGCCATCTACCTAATGTGAAAGTACTTATAGAAAGTATTTGGTCAAACGTACAAAAATAAACCATTGCAGCCAATAATGTACATGTCTGGTATTATTAGTCTTATAGAGAGCACAAAAAAAGCCAAAACCAAACTTAATGTTCCTAGGCTTATATAGCATATACGTATACTATTTTAGGCCTAAGTATTTGACCAGATAGTCGCTGTAAATACTATCATTATTGGAGGATGGGCTTAACTAGTTATGAAGATTAATATCTAGCAAATTAGCAAACTAATAAAATTTTGCAAAAAGTTCATTCTTAAAACGAGAGGAAGGTAGTCCTCCGCAAGCACAACTAGGTGAGTACACTGGAGGACCACTTACACTCGATGGAGAGAGAGAGAGAGAGAGAGGGAGAGGGAGAGGGAGAGGAGAGAGAGAGAGAGAGATGAGAGAGAGAGAGAGAGAGAGAGAGAGAGAGAGAGAGAGAGAGAGAGAAAGAGAGAAAGTGATATATATAATATTTGTCAGGCCAGAGGCCTGCCTGCTGGGGCGCGCCACACCCAATACACCTCCCGCTTGCTGAATATACATAATTGAGCACTCACACGCCGTCAGTCAATTGGTCAGGTGTATGTAGCGTGTACCAGCAAGGGCGTGTCCCTGCCTCCTCCCCCAGCAGGGGGGTGATGTCTGGGGAGACTGGGTTAAGGGCCTATCTACACCATGTATCCTCTCCCCCCTCCGTCTCCTTCCCTGATTCTGGAAGGCCCATAATGTCTCCACGTGATCATGAATTTTTTATATAGTATCGGTAATCTATGGAGGAAATCCAGACTAAAATTCAGGCGCTCGGTGTTCATTATTGGAAAACAGTTTTGGGTCTCGCTGATTCGTATTTTTCCATATGAAAAAAATAGAGTTTTGGCTTTAAAATCATGCATTAATCTGCTTCCAACAAGGCATAATAATTATAAATTTTGAGTAAATAATGTAATTGGTTTGGTAAATGGGCCATAGTGTGCATAATGGTAGTTAATGGGGAGGGAGAGTACATGGGAGTGGGAGTGGCGGCGCGCGCACCGGGGACCAGGCCACAAAAGCGCCCCACCCAGGAGCCAACGAGTAGTTAAGCCGAGTGTGTTGCGAGGGCTGCTTCTCATAGTTCTTGCAAGCCCAGGGCACTACTGCTTCCCCCCCACATACACACACATCCTGCTAGTTCTTCCTTTCGTTAACGGGACATTCGTAAAGCTACAGACATGGTGAGTATAGCGACCCTTCAAGTTTCTGTTGGTGAAGGTGATGTGTGGTGGCACCGCCAGGCTGGTGGGTGTCTGGCCGCCCTCTTCTGGCATCGATCTGGTGAAGGTTCTCTGCAGGAGGAGGCCTGCTAGATTTTACCAGCATAGGCCTCCTGCCAGCCTGTCCCTTCCTTGCCCTCCACCTGCTCTACCATATACCAACCCGTACCCAACAGTCAACAGCTCTATACCCACCTGGTATATATTAAACTAAACTCTATATACTCATTAGTATATTTCTGCTCTTCAACCTATCATAGGGGGGAACAAATCCAGTATTGAACCGGGATTTAAATTTTGTATTAGGAACGTCAACAACAAAATACGATACGATTGCAAATTCGAGTGATTTAAAGGCTTGAGCAATAGATGTTGCAAGACGCCACAGAGACGTGAGGCAGCCACGCCTACAAAGTCATCCATAACATATCTCCGGTGACTCATTTTATATATTTATTTATATATACAAGAGTTGTTACATTGTTATGAAGCCACTATAGCACGCGTAGACTTTCGGGCAAGTCCTTAATCATAATTTTCCCTGGAATACGATCCCCCAAATTGTTAAATAACCAGACCCAATCACTTCTGGCCGATCAGGGGCGTACAGTTCAGGATTGGAGCCCAGTCAATCCTCCCCTGCCAGGATACGAACCCAGGTCAAATCGTTTGCGAAGGACCGTACGAGTGTTACCACTGCGCCACGAGGATTGTCTTCTTATCAAAACAATTATGATACCTGCTAGAGCAGGACTGCCCGGCCCTAATTGTTCCCAGTATTGGGAGAAGTGGGTACCTGCTCTCCTCAGTACCCACTGACCAACCCATCCTCCTGTTTAGATAGTACCTATTGTGACAGTCGTCAATTGGCTCTTAAACAGTAGTATACTGACTAATAAGTTATTCTTAAAAAAATGAAGCTAAAAACAAACTTAAATATTTCTAGGCCTTAGTATAGCGCACATATGTACTATATCAGGCCTCAGATATCGTGTATTAGGCCTAGGAAGGTTAAGTTCAGATTGTCAAACCAACACAGTCAAAAATAGTTTTCTGGCTTGACCAACTCAATAGTTTAGATTTATAGTTTCTAATTTCGTAGGTTTATATATATACTATGGTCCTCATTGTTACTATAAGTACTACCAAAAGAGGAGTATGGGCTGCAATTTCATATAATAAATATTCCGCTCAGTTATTTCACTAAATTGTTTGAGTTAGCTGTAACATGATCCAGTGGTTTTAGAAACTTATGGGAAAAGTCAAATGATTTGAATGAAAATGCACATGCAACTGCAGCAATTACTGTTCAGTGATATGTTATTAAATAAAGATATTACTGCTGCCGCAATTACTAGGCTACGACTATCATTGTCGCAATTACTAGGCTACGACTATCATTGCCGCAATAATTAGGCTACAACTATCATTGCCGCAGTAACTAGGCTACGACTATCATTGCAGCAGTAACTAGGCTACGACTATCATTGCCGCAGTAACTAGGCTACGACTATCATTGCCGCAGTAACTAGGCTACGACTATCATTGCCGCAGTAACTAGGCTACGACTATCATTGCCGCAGTAACTAGGCTACGACTATCATTGCAGCAGTAACTAGGCTAATACGACTATCATTGCCGCAATAACTAGGCTAATACGACTATCATTGCAGCAGTAACTAGGCTAATACGACTATCATTGCCGCAATAACTAGGCTAATACGACTATCATTGCAGCAGTAACTGGGCTAATACGACTATTTATAATACTAATATTCTTACTACTACTCCTACCACTGCTACTATTAATGCTATTGGTATCACTACCGTCAAAATAGGTTTGTCCGGCCAAGTCACACGTACGTAGTAGAATAGCCCGTTCTCGCTAGTGTTCCCAACGTTAAGAAACTGTCGTGCTAAAGTGCCTTATCCTAACCTACTAAAGGACCCACAAACAGAAAATGGGACAAAATCAATTTCGCGAGCCGCAATCATTTTTTTCTAGTATGGCAGTTTCTGGCCTTAGTTAAAGTATGCGTGTGTGTGTGTGTGTGTGTGTGTGTGTGTGTGTGTGTGTGTGTGTGTGTGTGTGTGTGTGTGTGTGTGTGTGTGTGTGTGTGTGTGTGTGTGTGTATCTGTATGTGTGGTCTTCCGGGCTAGGCGCCTTCTTTTGATAACTCTGTTACATTATAGCACTATTGTTACTAGAACTTTGAGAAGGTAATCAATACCAGACTATTCTAGAAGGTCCGTGAGCTTAGTGGATGTTGGTTACTTTAACATACGTGAGTTTACTGATTGATAATTTCCTAGGTTTACTATCTGAATTCGCGGATTAATACTTTTTGTAGTAATGAATTCGAGGAACTATAGAATAGCACTTTGATTAATTGGTTTAATTGGGCTACATGATAATGGAGTGGGGCTGCATGTTAATGGTTGGGATTCATGGTAGTAATGAGGCCTCATGGTATGGGTGGAGCTACATGGTAGTGGGATAGGGCTTTGTGACTGGGCTACATAGTAGTGATTGGATTGTTGGCCTTCGTGGCAGTGAGCTGGACTATAGAGCAGTTAGTGTGGCTACATGGTAGTGGGTGGGAGACAGGGTGAGGGAGATACTGTGAGGGTGAGGGCGGCACTGTGAGGTCTCCTCCTCCTCCTAGTCATCAACTACAGTGTGTTAAACTCATCAAGTGTCATTTATGTGTTGTGTGTATTGAGACTTCCGCTTGGGGGGCGCCTGCTCGCCCACCTCTACACAGTTCTCTTCTGTTGGAAATCTGCCCAGATTTCGTTTAGAATTTTGAGTTTTATTGTGTTTTCCAACGCTATGGGGAATTACGAAGGGCTCTTTCTTCAAAAAATGTTTCGGTCTCTTATAAAACGAGTCTAAGACAAAAGGAACAACTTTAAATAGGACATGGAAGTGGGCGGTGAAAGAAGGGAGAACTCGTGAAAGAAGCGATAACTGGATTTGTGATTGAAATTAGTTTATTGAGGTAAAATACACACAAAGGGATGAGGTAGCTCAAGCTATTCTCACCCCGTTCAGTACATCGTGTTAATACATATATAGACACACATGACAAGCAATAAACATATTACCAAACATTCTGAGAGATAAACATATACATTTGCTCGTGCTGGCAAGTGGCGTCATAAGGTGTGGTGGGAATATCAGAGTCCCGAGCCCATGGTAGTCATGGTAGCCTAGCGGCCTCCTCAATTCTTCAGGAGCAACGCACGGTATATTATCTGGAGTTTGAGGGGGTTTACTATGTCAAAGATGCTGCGAAGGGATGTGAGGTATTTGGCTCCTGGGCCCCGCTTCTCATACCTATAAGGTCGCCTCTATGTGTTGCGATTTAACCTCCCGATTTGGTTTTGTTGGTCTATCATAACTCTTAAAAGGTGGGAGTGGAGGTGGCTTCTACCACCTCCACTTCTGTTTCATTGCACTTGCATATTTGCTTACTACGTGTGAGTATTGTTCTTGTGACTTAGTTCTCTAAAAACTGTATCTGTTTAAACTTGTTTTGTTTCTTCCCGTGTGGAATATTGTTCTACTTGATCTATCCCACTCCGTATGTTGTGATCATGTCTCTTCCTGTCTTTCTATGTTTTTAATGTTGTTACTCGTCTCTCTTGTCCATTTCCCCTTCACCTTTTTTTTCTCTTAATTGTTTTGTCAAGATTTTAACAATTTGAGTAATTTATCATCGTAGCGTAACAGATGAATAAAGACTCGGTAATGGAACTTATTCTTCCAATTACAATATAAATGATGTAGTTATGAGAGGCACTCCTACAGTGGTGGAGACTACGGCAGTTCACTTGGTACAGCGTCTCCTGCAAGTCCGCAGTAACGCAAATATCATCAGGAATTAATTTTAATAGAACTACGGGCTCACCATAGCCCGTGCTACGTGAAACTTTTGTTCCAGGTAGGGAATCTTAAACAACAACAATAATAATTTTAATATTAAATGCTATTAGTTATTACAAGTTGCCGTATTTGCATATTTGTGATTCGAGTTTACATATTGTATTATTTGTATCATGCAAATTAAGAGTTGAATTTATGTTGTAAAAGTGTACTGACATGTGTACGATAGCGTACATACTGCGATAGTAATGACCACATCCTCTGAGCCAATCAGGGACCAGACGATGCATTGATATCATCTGGTCGAGACACTGTGCCCCACTCAAGGGGGGGGGGGGGGGCAGCAGCATGCAGTTGCAACATGGTCAGGCAGGAGGGGTGCCACCAGAGGTCATAGGCGTGACCATGCATGCTCTGGCCCAGTGACAGGCGGCCCCTCGCTATAAAGGAACCCTAGAATAGTCGTGCTACTACGTTTAATTAAACCAGATTAGAGATATATCGAAATGTTAATAAAAAAAAAGCCTAGCTTGCATATGGAGAGTTTGAGGTGTGGTAGAATTATACAGTTATCAAGGCGATGAGTCACAATAACGTGGCTAAAGTATGTTGACCAGATCACACACTTTCAGGTTAAGTATTCTAGAAGTTAGAGAAATAAGAATGTTGGAAAAGAACAGAGAATAATATAATGGAAGAGCAGGGAAAGGGGGAGCCGATGTTAAGGGGCATAGTGGTTAATGGAAGGGGTTGGTGTGCACTCACAGGGCGGGACGCTGTGGAGGGAGGGAGGGAAGGACTTATGAATGAATCGTGCTGGATTTTCCCTCCCAATTTCCTCTTTCTTCCTGTCTTCCTTCATCGTCATTCCTCCCTCACTGGTCTCCTTCCCTCCCTTACTCCTTCTGTCCCTTTCTCTCCTCCCTTCCCTTCCGTCTCTCTCTCTCCCGGAGAGAGAGAACTTTGCAATCTCTTGGGCAAAGATCCATAATCCGCCAGAAATCTGAAATGGTTTCACTCGGTGTTTGGCGACTTTTGTTATGGCAAATATTTTCGGGGAAGGTGGCGTCTCATCTCAAGTTTTGCAGTTTGTCACAAGATGGCACTGGACGCGCCTTACCAGGCTGTCATGACCTCATTCAAGACAACATGGCGGAGAATTGTGGCGTACATGAATGTGTACATCTCTGTGTACACTGCCCGCGACGAATTTAGTCCTAGAGTATGTTGGTCTAAGCCACCGCGGTGGCCGCAATAACCCTCCCGAGGGTGATACAGGCTTTAATGGTCAACACCACAATTGTTATGTACCGGGTGTGTTAGCTGGCTCGCCCCCTGGCTGTACTGGCATTTTTGCTTTATGGTCTCATGATCTTTAGTCTTTTCCAGCCTTTCCTCTCTTAACAATCTGGCTCCTTCCATCCATTTCAAAGTTGAATGGGAAGCTAATTCCCTCCTTCCTTGGCATTCATGTTCATAGCTCAGTGTCCGAGTTTGTACATTAGTTTTTCAAATATTTTGGACAATGTGGGCAAGAGTGATATTAGTTACAATTGTTGATTTCATTCGTCACCACTTTTATGGACTGGAATTACTCTAGCATTTTTGAAGAATATCAGAAAAGCCTAAAGAGTTCAAGTGACTAATCTTGTGTTCTTGGATCTTGCGGGGTGGATATTCGGCTGAACGTCTGGTGGGCGACCATCTGGACTTCGTATTAAAGCATGGAGAACTCATTTTCCGAAAGACATCTTTGAAGAAAGTTAAAAGAGGGACACAAACCATTCGTGAACTTGCTGGACTCTCATACCAGGAAAGGTTTAAGGCCAAAAGATTACCAACATATCAGACATGACAGGGCGGGGCTCGTCGACACCTTTAAAATACAGAACAAAGTGTACGATATTAATCCAGATCACTTCGTTAAAGCTTCCGCATAGCGCATACAAATTGCATTACAATTAAATTACAAAGCGCAATAGGCTTAAAGCTCAATAAGCCACAATGTAGGGCAGAAAACTGTAGGGGCTGTTTCACCCACAAGGTTATAACCCCATGGAACCCCCTACCCGCCGTAGCCGTAAATGTCAAGACATTACTTCAGTTCAAAATCAAGTTGGAAAACTTGAGAGAATAAGAGGGGGAGGAGGGCTTCGACAAGCCGTCGGCTTCATGTCCCCGTCGAGGGCACTAGGAAGATGATGGCGTTCAGGTGAAGAGTTGTGGGTAGTGTTGGCGACGGGAATATGATGGTAGTGGGCGGGGTGGGTCAATACAGGTGGCGGCCCTCCGTCTGGTGCCAGCTGTCTACCTCGCCGCCTCTCGCTCTCATAAACCTCTCTGTGCCTCGACATTTTGCTCATATTCTCACTCATAATATTTCACAATGCCTCAGTATTCCCACTTGCACTCACTATATATCTCTTATAATCTATCCCCACAATGTCACTTTCGCTATATCACTATCAAACTTGCAGTTTCACCATCTTATTCAGTCTTAATTTATCAATTATATTCCCTCACTCCATTGTTGTTGCCCCTCGCCGTTCTCACACTGAAGAGGAGGTTGTAGAAGCCACCTCCATTCTCCTAAAATAATAATACACCAACTGTTTGGTTGAGCGTGTTAATATGCACTGTTAGACCCAAAAAAGGTGACATTTTGTTTTAATGAATTGGCTCAAATAGCATTTTAGAAGGTTGTAAATGCAGCTTAGGAACCCTAACTGTCCAAGCACTCCTAGGCACTCACCATGACAGGTAGTTCCTGACAGGTCAGTACTCACCATGACAGGTAGTTCCTGACAGGTCAGTACTCACCATGACAGGTAGTTCCTGACAGGTCAGTACTCACCATGACAGGTAGTTCCTGACAGGTCAGTACTCACCATGACAGGTAGTTCCTGACAGGTCAGTACTCACCATGACAGGTAGTTCCTGACAGGTCAGTACTCACCATGACAGGTAGTTCCTGACAGGTCAGTACTCACCATGACAGGTAGTTCTGACAGGTCAGTACTCACCATGACAGGTAGTTCCTGACAGGTCAGTACTCACCATGACAGGTAGTTCCTGACAGGTCAGTACTCACCATGACAGGTAGTTCCTGACAGGTCAGTACTCACCATGACAGGTAGTTCCTGACAGGTCAGTACTCACCATGACAGGTAGTTCCTGACAGGTCAGTACTCACCATGACAGGTAGTTCCTGACAGGTCAGTACTCACCATGACAGGTAGTTCCTGACAGGTCAGTACTCATCATGACAGGTAGTTCCTGACAGGTCAGTACTCACCATGACAGGTAGTTCCTGACAGGTCAGTACTCACCATGACAGGTAGTACTGACCGCCATCATTGTCCATATTATATTAATCGCAATAATCCACTCGTAAGGTCACGTAAGAGTAATAACGGTTAGCTGGCAGTTTACTGTGAATGACTTTAAGTTACATGACCATGTTAGGATTAGTTTGACCCTTCTGCTGTAAAGGATTAATGGAACACACAAGCAAAGATGAACTTTATAGACAGACGAGCACAGACAGAAAGCAGGGGTTCAATATTGACCATGTAACTATATTATGCTCCAAACCGTGATACAGAAGAGAGAGGAAGAGATAGATAGAATTATAAGAGGGGGAACATCTATGCCATAAGAGTGTCTGCCTCTCTTGAGTGTCCAAAGTTGGAGGTCAAATGCTTTGGGTTAGCCTTACCCAAATTTAAATTTAAATTTCAGCCTGGACAGGTCAAAGTTGAATAGCTCCAGCCTGGAGTCAGTACCTAGCTAAACACAAGGCAAAGTTAGAGAAGATTCAGAGCTATGTCACCAAACTAGTCCCAGAACTGAGAGGTATGAGGAGAGAAAAGATGGAGACATGATCACCACCTACAAAATGCTTGGAATTATTGACAGAGTGGATAAAGACACTATTTAGCATGGGTGGAACATGAACAAGGGAGGGAGGGGAGACAGGTGGAAACTTATGATTGTTAACAAATGGAATGCATATGGCAGACTCCATACACAGTTTCAAATGTAGATATAATAAGAGCCCAATAGGCTCAGGAATCTGTACAATAATTGACAGTTGAGAGGCAGGACCAAAGAGCCAAAGCTCAACCCCCGCAAGCACAACTAGGCGAATACACAGGTACATACGTAAGTTGCCCGAGCCCAGATATTGACGTGAATGTCATTATTGACACACATGCAGGTGACACTATCTTCATGCATCTCCTAATCTACCCCTTTTCCTTCCTTTCCTCCTTACCTCCCTGCCTTCACCTCTTCCTTTCCTCCTTACCTCCCTCCCTGCCTTCACCTCTTCCTTCCTTCCTTCCCTGCCTTCACCTCTTCCTTTCCTCCTTACCTCCCTGCCTTCACCTCTTCCTTTCCTCCTTACCTCCCTGCCTTCACCTCTTCCTTTCCTCCTTACCTCCCTGCCTTCACCTCTTCCTTCCTTCCCTCCCACCCTGGCTTCACTTCTTCCTTCCCTCCCTGCCTTCACCTCTCCCCTCCCTCACTTCATCTCCCCCCCCCCCCT
>WNGS01109749.1:6567381-6608730 GCA_020271785.1 Procambarus virginalis
GGAAGGGACCAGAAAGCAAGAGGCCGCATTCCAGAGAAAGAAAAAAAAAAATGAAGATTAGAAACCCATGTTTAATCAGAGTTGCAAGCTAGCAAAGCAGCTAGTAAAAGGGCATGGAGAAACTATAGAAACAACAGAACACTAGAGAGCAGAGAAAGATACCAGAGCGCCAGGAATGAATACGTCAGGGTGAGAAGAAACGTAGAGAGCAATATGAAAATGACATAGCGAGCAAGGCAAAGACTCAACCCAAACTGCTGCATAGCCACATCAGGAAGAAAACAACAGTGAAGGAACAGGTAATGAAACTGAGGATAGGGGCAGAAAGATTCACTACAAACGATAAGGAAGTGTGCGAGGAAGTCAATAAGAAATTCCAGGAAATCTTCACACCAGAGCAAGGAGAAGTCCCAGAGATAAGGGAGGAACATCAACCCAGACACCACTAGAGGAGTTTGTGGTTACCAGTGGGGAGGTGAGGAAGCATCTGCTAGATTTGGAAGTGACAAAGGCTATAGGCCCGGATGGAATCTCACCATGGATTCTAAAGGAAGGAGCAGAAGCTCTGTGCCTACCACTCTCCATGGTGTACAACAAGTCACTGGTAACAAGTGAACTGCCAAAAATTTGGAAGAGGCCAATGTAGTCCCAATATACAAGAAGGGTGATAGGAAGGAGGCACTGAACTACAGGCCAGTGTCCCTAACTTGCATTCCATGCAAGATGATGGAAAAGATTGTGCGAAAAAAGCTAGTGGAACATCTGGAGCAAAGGAACTTTGCAACACAACTTCAGCATGGGTTCAGAGATGGCAAATCATCCCTAACAGGATTAATTGAATTCAATGACCAGGCAATAAACTCAGGCAAGAGAGAGAGAGGGCTAGGCAGACTGCATATTTCTGGACTGCCAGAAAGCTTTTGACACAGTACCACATAAGAGACTGGTGCACAAACTGGAGATGCAGGCAGGAGTGAAAGGGAAGGTACTCCACTGGATAAGAGTGTACTTAAGCAACAGGACACAGCGAGTCACCGTGAAGGTGAGGTCTCGGAGTGGCGGGGAATCACCAGTGGAGTCCCGCAGGGATCAGTCCTTGGACTTATACTGTTTCTGATATACGTAAATGGTCTCCCAGAAGGAATTGACTCGTTCTCTCGATGTTTGCTGATGATGCAAAATTAATGAGGGGGATCAAGACAGAGGAGGATAGTATGAGGTTACAAGATGACCAAGACAAACTGAAGTAATGGTCCGATAAATGGCTACTAAAACATTTTCGCTGCCGGCGCCAGAGCTAGCTGGCCGCACACGGATTTGTTCCCAGAAAAACTCACGATTCTGTGCACCCATCATCTCTATTCATCGAGATTTTATGAGGAACACTACATCTGTACTCCAAGACCCAGACAATATCTTGTTTTGAAGTAAGCAATTCCGATTTCGCCTACAATTGACGGTGAAGCAACGTTGTTGATTACCTGCTGTCCGGCTGACTGGTTTTCTGCGCAGCCCAGTACGCAAGCAACCCAAACTCTCATACCGCACTTTTTTTTTCTTCTTCTTTTTTTAGGACCGTATCACTGACCAGGTCACTTAGAGTCCTACCCTGAAGCGCGAGGCGATATCCCGCGGGCATTGCCACAAGGGAGCACTTTAGAAAGTGTACTGAGCCTGACAGGGAAAGGTTGACCAAACAGCTCGTTTAGGTGTTAGGTATCCCTGATTCCACCTGGGGAAATCATTCTACGACCTCCGTTGGAGGGGAATGAACTTCTCCAGGAGTGTCTCGGGCATTAGGTAGGGCAGTGATTCGGTCCTCACTACGTGGAGAGAGTCATGGGGAAGGCTAAGAGAAAGAGGAAATGTTGGCAGCTTTCAGACGAGGAGGGTCGGTGGACCGATGTGCAGCAGGCACCGAAGAAAACTGCTCTCGAGGCTTCGCCACGTGCCTCTACCAGCAAGGCAGCAGACGTAATGGACTTAGAGGGGGCAGCATCAGTCACACACCAGCCAGTGTCAGACAATGCTTCTCTGTCCACAACACAGCCACAGGACAACAGTATGAGACAGGAGAGGACACCACCAGTCTCACACCAGCCAGTGTCAGACACTGTACCTCTCTCCACAGCCCAGCCACAGGACAACAGTATGAGACAGGAGAGGACACCACCAGTCTCACACCAGACATCGCCAACCTCTGCACTTCTTCCAAAATTCAAGATAATGCAGACAGACCACTTTCCTACAGCATATGGAGTAGTAACGGCAATGGAAACAGAACAACCAGAGCTCAAACTTTCCATTACAGTCAACCTGAAGGAAGAAATAATAATAGCACCACAAGACCAACAGACTGCAAATTACTTAGGAAAAGTACAGGTCCTGCAAGGGAAACCTGTATGCTTGGAAAAGCTGGACCCTTCGCAAAGACGCACACGAGTCGTGCTTTTGGGATACCCAATCGACTTTCCCCTGCATCCAGTACTCGAACACAAGCAAATCCTGAATGCGGAACGATGCCGCACAAAAGTGGACAAGGCAGCGACACGTCAAGTTCTGGTGACCGTCATGGGACGTGTGCCAGAAACGTTCAGTCTTGGAAATTGGGGAACATACCGACAGAGACCGTACGTCCCAGAACCCCTGCACTGCCTCAGGTGTCAGAAATACGGCCACCATCAGTCACGCTGCACTGGACAGGAGAGATTCGGAGTGTGCAGCCTGAGACATCCAACCGCAGACTGCATAGCCAAGCACAAGGCAAACCAGGCCACTACAGCCAAATGTCCAAATTGTGGAGGCAAACATCATGCCTGGAGCTCAACCTGCTTTGCACGGAAAGAAAAAGTGCAGACAGCTCAGGCCAGGATACACACAGACCAGCCCCACATACACCAACACCAACGTCTGGAACACTCGTGCACAGCCACAACAGACACACGCACTCACAGAGCAAAATTTCCCGAATCTATTAATTCCGAATCAGAAAATACACAAAGGTGCTGCAGAAATACAGCAAATGCAAGAGGGCAAAAAACAATTACTTTCGGAATCGACACACCAGATATACAGTTTTACCGAGGTCCAGCTGAAAAGCATCGTGAAGATCATGGCAGAGACCATTATCGATTGCCTACAGATGACGCAGAACGCCTCACAGCGACAGACTCAGGAAATCGCTTGTGTGATAATGGACAAGATCGTGCAGCAGACCACAGTTACACAACAAATAGACAGTCTGAGACAAGACGAAGCACAAGTGGACAAACAACGCATCCTGGACATACAGACTTCCGACAACAGTCGGGTAGTCAAGACCCCAGAATTGAGCTGTGTTATTTACTATACTGTTCTTTTCTTGAGTTTAGTTTATTTTATTATTTTTCATTTTTTCAATTCGATCTTTAACTGTTTTCCTTATTTTTCATTGAAGGGAACATCAGATCATTTGATGGTCCCAATTTTCTAACGGGAACATCATATCATTTGGTAATGCATCGGACAAGAGAGTGAGGAATGGAGGGGAAGACGAGGGGACGGGATTGGGGGATTATGGGGAGGACGAGGGGACAGGGGAGGAGGTAATGGTGGGGAAGACGAGGGTATGGGGAAGTGGGGAATGGTGGGGAGGACAAGGGGACGGGGTAAGGGGGGAATGGTTGGGAAGACGAGGGAACAGAGGAGTGGGCATTGGTAGGGAGGACGAGGTGACAGGGGGTGGGAGAAATGGTGGGGAGGACAAGGGGACAGGAGAGTAAGGAATGGTTGGGAGGACGAGGGGACGGGGATGGGGGTGAATAGTGGTGAGGACTGGGAGATGTGAAAGTTGCTGTGTTCAGCAACACACATGCATTGCTGAGCCACAGCAACGCGTGGCCGGGTACAGCTAGTAAATCACTAAATCAACGGAAGATACTGGATAAAACACATTACCTGTGCAGGATTTTTTTTCTGGGGGAGCTTTAGGTGTTTTCAGATAAGCTTAGATAAGTGTGTCTTTTGCGAATAGGTTAATTAGAGGCGGAGATGCCAGTTAATTTATCCTTCCAGTACATGAGGTGGGAAGAATGAACACAGTATGTTAAGGATAATAATAGAGCATATATGAGAACCTTATGTTCTAAAGATATGACATCCAAGAAAGAGATGCATTGCCTAAGAAACAACTCACTCCACCAGAGGAGTGGGAGAAAACGCGGAGTTAGGCAATTATAACATTGTCTAACAAATCACACCAGTACTAAAGAAATAAAGAAATTGGTCGATGCCAGTACATAAATAGGGATTTAACGGTATATAACATACAGTCGTGAGGTAAGATAGCACTGTCTAGAAATAATTAACATTATCGCGTGAAGGGAACGTTGCTGGAGTCGGCGTATAGGGTGTGTAAAGTGCCTTGGTGCAGGACTGGATCTTTTCGTAGTTGTAGATGCTCGACGGATGTGCTGCTAGTGTGCCGAGAAACGTTGTGTAATGTGCAGCAGTCGATCTATGAGTCCAGGTCTGGCAGTTGTTGTTGGTGTTGTTTTAGATTCAGCTACTCTGAACAAAAATTTCCAACTCGCACGAGCTATGGTGATATTTAGTGGACTTACCTGGCACTGGAGCGGAGATGTAACATTATGAAGCCTGGCAGTTTGTTTTGTTGTTTCATATACAGCTTCTCGGAACAAACATTTCCAAGTAGCACGGGCTATAGTGAGCCCGTAGTGGACTTATGGACTTACCTGGCACTGGAGTGGGGCTGTGTCTCGAGCCCGGCAGACTGGATGCCCCTTCCAGCCTGCCAGGTACTCCACCCAGGCAGGTGAGGCGGACACTCCCCCTCCCCCCCCCCACCCGGCCCCCCCAAGATAGGGGGGTTGACCGTCCTTACATTTTACTCTTCTTCGAACATCGCGCGTCTGTGACAGTGTCATAGTTGCTTAATGCAATGATAATCTCAGTGTAAAGCGTGAAAGCACATAATTTTACTCAGAAACAAACTCATTTCATAACGAAATATGATGAAAATCGATGGCCGATGACGCCCGATCGATGGAGCAGCGATTTCACAATTTGGATGATGCTTCCATATACATTCGTTAATAATGCTTAACGTTTATGTCATCTGAAAAACAGAAAAACTTTATTATGGCCACTTTTCGAGGAATATAGCCAGTCTGTGGACTAACGTGTGTTATTGGTCACTTCTCCAGCTTAGGTGGCAACGTGTTTGGGTCACAACGCGATGGAAAATGTTACCTTCTCTCTAACTGGTCAAACAGAAAGCACTAGTTACGCCTGTCGTGGTGAGTCCCACCTGAGCTGCTGTGGGGTGCAGACGTGTCGTCTGGCCGCTCCGGTAGTTTGAGGAGGTTGCAGTTTTCGCCTGCAGGGGGTGTGGGTGTCTCTACCCTCCCTGCTGACTGGTGGCTGCCTGGCCGGTGTTGACGGCACACGCTTGCGATGGGATTCCCTCTCCCTCCTGTGACGAGAGTAAACTCCGTGGGACTGGAGTTTACAGGCCGCGTTGGCTACCCTTTAGTTGAGATTGTCATGTGTGACATGCTCCGTGTCCGGTCGACGACGTTTACGGAGTTGAGCTGGTAACTGCTCACCGGGTTATTATCAAGTTGGCGGGGGTAGAGGTGTATCGTGCTTTCCTCCGCCGTTAAGAGGGGCGTTCCTTGTCGCTGCCAGATGGTGCCAGCTCTGTGACCATTACAGACCGTAGCGGTGCCATGACCTACGTGAGTGTGCACGGGGCGCCCTTGGAGTTTCCCGAAGTTCTACTCCGGCGTTACTTCCAGCAGTTTGGCGCAGTCGTCAGTGTGCGGGTGCACACGCTGTCCTCAGGGAGGTAAGGGTATGAGGACGAACATTCGTACCCTGGGATGCGCCTGAGGTCTGACATCCCTTCTTCGGTCCAGCTTCTGGGGTACTACGTCCGGGTATTCTATGCCCGGCAGCCCCGTACCTGCTTTCGGTGTGGCCTGTTGGGGCATCAGGCTGCCGGGTGCTCGGAGGCTGCTGTCGCTCCTGTGAACCTGTTCCGGGAGGATGATTTCCGCCGCTCCCTGTTGGGGTGGATTCTGTGGCGAGGATATTGACGTCCCTTTGCTGCTGCGGCTCCCCTACGTCGCCCGGCGGTCCTCCTGATGGTGCGGCTCCTCCTCCCCCTGCGTCGCCCGGCAGTCCTCCTGATGGTGCGGCTCCTCCTCCCCCTGCGTCGCCTGGCAGTCCTCCTGATGGTGCGGCTCCTCCTCCGGTGTTCCAATGCCGTCGGCTGATCTGCCTGCCCATGTCACTGTCCCGGGGTCTTCCAGATGGTCTCTGCATGTCGTCGACATCTTCGCTTCCTCGTCTCCTGCTGCTGCGTCTGGCCCTGTGCCTTAGCCGGGTGTTTCAGCTGAGCTGGGTGCTGGAGGGGCTGCGGAGCGTCCTGTGTGTGCGGCCCGGTTCCCCCTGCGGTTGAGGCTGCTGCCGTCATGCGACGGGCATTGGTTCGCACGGCTTGTGATGCCCGTGGTTCTGGGTCCGCCTCCGGCTCTGAGGATGTGTGCCCGGTGCCCAAGCGATCCCGGCGTTCTTCTACTGCTTGGGCTGATGTGGAGGATTTGACGCCGGTGGGTCTTCGGGCGATGATGTGGTGGATCCGGGTGCTTCACGCTCTGTGTCGATGGTGGTCGCTGACGTCCATGTGCCTGCTGATGACGACGATTGTGATATGATTCACCTCCTGTTTCTTCTGCAGACGGTTCTCTGAAGTGGGAGGTGGTAGCTCCTCCGATGTAGGTGGTGTAGGTGCTGGTGCGGGCCGCGACCTCGTGTTGTTGCTGAAAAAGGATGTTCGGCGTGGGAGCCCCTGAGGTGTCACGTCCGGTGATTGCCGCGGAGCCCTGTGGGGCTGCCGAGGAGGTTACAGGTGCGCTGCCCGTTGCCCGGGCCTGTAGGCGGAAGCCCATCCCATTCGTCTTGGCCTCCGGCGTGGCGTATGATAGGACGAACAACCCTTGTCATTTTACTTTATTGACCGCGTGCAGCCTGTTCCGTGGTGCCCCTCGACTGTCTGGGTTCCACAGGCTCGGGTTTTGTTGAGGGTGTGCCGGACTCGATGCCTGATCCTCGTACGGTCCATGCTCACCCTGTTCCGGACAACACCTGTTGCTTTGGGAGGCGTGTGTGTTCGTTCCCGGCGGCAGAGTGGCCGGATAAGTATGCGCACTCTTGATAGTTGTGTGATTGCTGTGTGTCTGTGTATGCATAGGACTTGTGGTATGTTCTGCTATGTGTTGTATTATTGTGCGCCCTTCAGGCCGGTGTGATGTTTAGTTTCTCAATGTCCATGTTTATTGTGGTCCTTACGTTTTTTAACTAATTAGCGTGTGGCTATACCATTTCCTGATTATCTGTTTCTTTGATTCTGTATTATGTGCCCCTCTGGCTATGCTGTTTGCCCTATTATGTTCTGTGCTTGTGCCTCTCCTTATATTTCTTACACTGCAAGTGGTTGGTTGTGCATGTTTTGTTATTGTTTGTGTTGTTATTGTGCCATGTTATTGTCCTGTTTCATTGTTACTACTGCCTGTTAATACTATTGTTTGTCTTGTTTTGTTATTGTTTGTTGTTGTGTACAATTTTTGTTATTGCGTACTTTCCTTGCTATGTACAGGTTTTGTTTGATTTTGTGTTCTGTATTCTGTTTAGCGGTTACTGTGTTTTATTCTATTTTGTATTGTTCTTATTGTACGATTTGTTTTACCGTTGCTACCATTGTCTTGTATGTTGTAATGAATTTTTGTACGTTTTGTGCCTCTGTGTTTTGTATATTGTTTATTTNTGCTAAGGGAAGTGAAAAATCAAATGAGAACAAAGTTGCCTAGTGTTTCCAGTGCAGAGAAAAGATCAAGATGGCCACCGCAAGAGGAAAAAACAAACAGAGCTTGATTTTGCGCGATTCAATGAAGAAAGCATTGATATTAGTAGTCTACATAAACAAGTGGTAAAATTAGATACTATAGTGAACTCTCATGTAGAAATAATTAGTAAATTGAAAGAAAGTAATGACCATTTGAATAGGAAAGTTTTATGTCTGAGGATATAGTGAAAGACTTGTGCAAGGATAAAATCAATTGGAAACAAATTGCAAAGCCATGGAAGAAGAAAATAAACTCTAAAAATAGCTTTGGAAGAAGTTAAAGTAAATTTAAACATAAATGACTACAATAGGTTAGGCAAGGAAATTCAACAGGAGAAACAGCTTTTGTCAGCACAGATGGAGAAAGTTACACAGGGAATAGAACAGTGCAAGAAAGATATGCAACTCACCTATGCACAAGTGGCCAAGGAGAAGGAAAAATTGAAGAAGCAGTAAAGGAAGTCAAACACTGCAGCAACCAAGATAAAACAAACATTAGGCTGGAAGTGAGAAAGGAATTGGCATCTAACCTGAAGTTGGGCAAAACACCAGTTGATCGGAGCAAATCCCTGATAATTTTGGTTGCAAAGAAAAGGAGATAACATCTAGGTCAGAAAGAGCTGTAGAAGAAGCAAAAGTAGTAGATAAAATTGTTGCCTCGTAGAAGGTCTTACAACCATAGAGAATGTGTGCGACTACAGGAGAATAGGCAGATACGTAAAAGGGAAAGATCAACTTTGAGGATCACCCTAAATGGTGCCAAACAGATGGAAGAAGTACTAAGGAATGCCAGAAAATTACAAAGTGATGAGGATGGGAAAGTGTGGTCGTTAAGACGAGATCTTTCAAAAGAAGACAGAGAGAAGCTGAAACTGAACCTCGCCGAGGCAAATGTTTAAATGAGAGCAGGAATGAAGAAGAAATCAATTCTTTTTTCTACAAAGTGATAGGGGTAGGCAGACCAGTAAAGTGGTACATAAAGGCAAACCAACAAAATCATAGAGAGAGGGGGAGTGAAAAATAAGGAGAGGGGGAACAAGTTCCTGAAGATTGCATACACCAACATAGATGGAGTGAGATCGAAGATACTGGAGTTAAGTGATGTAATACAGCTGCAGACACCAGACATTGTTGCACTCACGGAGACAAAACTTGAAGATGTTATTTTAAATGAGGTCATATTCCCAAGGGGCTACTCAATTTGGAGACGGGACAGAAAAATTAGGAAAGGCGGTGGCGTTGCTGTGCTGGTGAAAGAACACCTAAAGGTGAAGGAAATAATGACTGCCAATCCACAAGAAGTTGACATAATAGCACTAGAGATCTGCCATGAGGATGATAAACTAATGATCATAAATGCATATAGTCCACCGCCAAGCAGCACATGGTCAAAGGAGGAGCTAGATAGTAAACGCGAAGGTCTTATAACAATAATGAGAGAGATTATAGCGAGAGCGGATAACGATAGATCACGTCTGTTGATAGTCGGTGACTTCAACTTGAAATCCATAGACTGGGAAGCATATGAAGCTAAAACAGAAGATTTTTGGACCTGTAGATTTGTAGACCTCATCCTGGAAACATTCTTGTATCAACATGTTAAACAAGCTACGAGGATGAGGGAAGGGGACGTTCCCTCCATGCTAGATTTGATATTTACCAGGAAGGAGGAAAGATATTTGACATTCAGTACCTTCCTCCCTTGGGTAAAAGTGACCATGTCTTTTTGGGAATAAAGTATGCAATGCGTTATAATCTGGAAGAAAATAAGGAGGTTGAAGCAGTTGAAAAACCTGACTTCAGGAGAGGACATTATGGCCACCTTAGAAATTTTTTAGTGAGTATAATTGGACAGACTTGTTGCTAGGCAAGGAAGTGAATGAGATGTATGTCAAGTTTTGTGAAATATATGATAAAGGCACAACAAAATTTATACCAAAACAGAGATGCAGAACTAGGAAACAGGATTGGTTCAACAGAAATTGCGAGAGGGCCAGAGACCAAAAGACACAAAAATGGAATCAATACAGGAAGAGGCCAAACCCCCAAACATACCAGCGATACAAAGATGCGAGAAACAACTACACGGCAGTGAGGAGAGAGGCAGAAAGAAATTTGAAAAAGGGATTGCAGACAAATGTAAAACAGAACCAGGTCTATTCTATAAATTCATAAACAACAAATTGCAGGTAAAGGATAATATTCAGAGGTTGAAAAGGGAAATAGATTCACGAAAATGAAAAGGAAATGTGTGAAACACTAAACGAAAAGTTCCAAAGTGTTTTGTACAAAATGAAATCTTTAGGGAACCAGACACAATAAGAATTCCAGAGAACAACATAGAGCACATAGAGGTGTCTAGAGACGAAGTGGAAAAAATGCTCAAGGAGCTAAGTAAGAACAAAGCAGTTGGTCCAGATGGAGTTTCACCATGGGTTCTGAGAGAATGTGCACCTGAGCTCAGCATTCCACTTCAAATGATTTTTCAGGCATCCCTGTGTATAGGAGTTGTAGCTGATGTGTGGAAAAAGGCTAACATAGTTCCAATCTACAAAAGTGGAAGCAGGGAAGACCCCTTAATTATAGACCTGTATCATTGACAAGTGTAATAGTCAAAATATTGGAAAAAATAATTAAAACTAAATGGGTAGAACACCTGGAGGAAAATGATATAATATCAGACAGACAGTATGGTTTTCGAACTGGAAGATCCTTTGTAACGAACTTACTCAGTTTTTATGATCGAGCCACAGAGATTTTACAGGAAAGAGATGGTTGGGTTGACTGCATCAATCTGGACCTAAAAAAGGCTTTCGACAGAGTTCCCCATAAGAGGTTGTTCTGGAAACTGGAACATATTGGAGGGGTGACGGTAAGCTACTAAACTGGATGAAAAATTTCCTAAGTGACAGAAAATGAGGGCCGTAATCAGAGGCAAGGTATCGGATTGGAGGAATGTCACGAGTAGAGTACCACAGGGTTCAGTTCTTGCACCGGTAATGTTCATTGTCTACATAAACGATCTACCAGTGGGAATACAGAATTACATGAACATGTTTGCTGATGATGCTAAGATAATAGGGAAGATTAGAAAGCTAGATGATTGTCATGCCCTTCAAGAAGACCTGGACAAAATAAGTATATGGAGCAATACTTGGCAAATGGAATTTAATGTGAATAAATGCCATGTTATGGAATGTGGAATTGGAGAACATAGACCCCACACAACCTATAAATTATGTGAGAAATCTTTAAAGAATTCTGATAATAAAAGGGATCTAGGGGTGGTTCTAGATAGAAAACTGTCACCTAAGGACCACATTAAGAACATTATGCGAGGAGCCTATGCTACACTTTCTAACCTCAGAATTGCTTTTAAATACATGGATGGCAAATACTAAAGAAATTGTTCACAACTTTTATTAGACCAAAGCTGGAATATGCAGCTGTTGTATGGTGCCCATATCTTAAGAAGCACATCAACAAATTAGAAAAGGTGCAAAGACATGCCACTAAGTGGCTCCCAGAACTGAAGGACAAGAGCTATGAGGAGAGGTTAGAGGCATTAAATATGCAAAAACTAGAAGATAGAAGAAAAAAGAGGCGATATGATCACTACGTTCAAAATAGTAACAGGAATCGATAAAATTGATAGGGAAGAATTCCTGAGACCCGGAACTTCAAGAACAAGAGGTCATAGATTTAAACTAACGAAACAAAGCTGCCGGAGAAATACGAAAATTCACTTTTGTAAACAGAGTGGTAGACTGTTGGAACAAGTTAAGTGAGAAGGTGGTGGAGGCCAAAACCGTCAGTAATTTCAAAGCGTTATATGACAAAGAGTGCTGGGAAGACGGGACACCGTGAGCGTAGCTCTCATCTTGTAATTACACTTAGGTAATTACAACATGTATGCCAGACTAAATGACTGAGGTTCAAGACCAAGGCATCAAGGAGGAAGGTGCATAGATGGAATTAATGAGTGAACTGCTTCACGACTAAATGATTCACTGGTTTTGGAGGTTTGTTGTCTCATTTCTATGCATTGTTTACCATGCTGATTGTATGTTTTAGGTTCATCCACTTTTCTGGTGGTCTTTTCTTGGTTAGGGTAGTCTAGGATCTCCTGCTCATTGTGCCTCTTTTAGAGGGGGGCCAGATTTTGGCCTATGGTCCCCAGTAGGCTTACAATGACTCACAATGGCTAGGTGTGGATTGAATTGGGTGGAACTATCCAGGTAGTTAACACCAAGGAGCCACCATAGTAGCCTTCCCAGACAACATCGATGTAACTGCTCTCAAAACAGAGTTGTGTTTCACAATCCCTGTAATGTATACAAAAGGCTGGCTAGTTTTGTCCAGTCTAACTCTTAAGACCCTTGAACCTTGGGATTACACTAATTACAAATGGGAAGAAGATACACAAAATGAAATTAATGTACTCAAACTAAAATCCTACTTATGCATACCTCCACTTCTGGAAAACTCTTCTTGAGAGAGTAAAACATGGTCAAATGAGACTTCAAATCACCATTAGTAACCGGATCATTTGCACCCTCCTTTGTCTTGCCTTTGCTCTTCTCATTTAATTCAGCTGCCAAACGAATGTCGTATACCTGCAAATAATACATTTAAATACACCTCATTTTAACATAATTCACTGTCTCGTAGAATATAGGAGAAAGAAAGACGGGGTCATGAATGACAAGGGTGGCAATGGAAATGTTGGAGAATTGAGACCAATATTATGTGTGGTAAACATGACGAGAACCAAATAGATGTACACTGGGGTCTGGTGGGGAAATATGAGAGAAGTGAAGCAGTTGTTAGAGAAGCAGAGAAGTGAAGAAGTTGTTAATGAGATGGGTCTTGGATTTCCTGGATCTTTAGGCTTTGAAACATAAGAACATAAGAAATTAAAACAAGTAAACAAAAACAAGAGAGAGAAAATAAGAGTATGTACAATGAAGAAATATTAAAAACAACAGTCAAAGTGGCATCATTAAAGATGACAAAGCATGTAGCAATGTTTCAAAGTACTGAAGTTTATATAGTACTAAAATGTATATCCATAATGAAAGTAACAGCTTTAATATAGGTAGATTAAAAGTGGTTTAATGCACAACTCCTGGGCATAGTATGAAAAGATACAGTGAATGATAAATGCTTCATGTACAGTTTACAAAGAAGTCAGTATGAAGAAGAGTATAGGTTATGTGATCTATACTATAAAAGAGAATGTCTGACTTTTTCCTGTCCAAAGTTGAAGGCTTGCCTCACCCAAACTTGCAGGGGAAATGATCTGGGGCACAGGTTAATTAATATAAAAGCACAGTGATAGCATAAGCGTCCAATACCTTGTGAATGACTTTAGCATGGTTTGAGCCCTAGGAATGGAGGGTTGTATGGGAACCACTACTAAACTGTTTCCCTCTGCTCAGCACGCAGATTTGGGGTCCTGGTTGTAAATCGATTGGAGGGTTAGGTTCCGTGGAAAACTAGTAAGTAGGCTAAAGATGACCTATTGGAATTGAAAGCTCTAAAACCTGGTGACAAGAGTCAGAAGTTGTCTGCTCCTGCATCTGTGCTTAAAAATAAAAAAAGTAATAACACCAAGATGTTATTATTACTTATCAGGGGCCGGCCAGCTGAGCGGACAGTACACTGGACACGTGATCCTGTGGTCCCAGGTTCGATCCCGGGCGCCGGCGAGAAACAATGGGGAGAGATTCTTTCACCCTATGCACCTATTACCTAGCAGTAAATAGGTACCTGGGAGTTAGTCAGCTGTCACGGGTTGCTTTCTGGGGGTGGAGGCCTGGTCGAGGATCGGGCCGCGGGAAAACTAAAAAGCCCCGAAATCAACTCCAGATAACCTCCAGATAAGGTTATTATTAATCTAATATTCTTCACAATAAAATTGACTCACAATTCTTCCGCCTCGCTGCGCAGCATCTATGGCCGCAGAGAGAAGGCTTCTCAGGCTCACCACCGTGGCATTCTTCCCCATGCTTGACGGGTGCCCATACCTGTACAGCATGACCACCATCACCACACTGGTCACGATTATGGAAATGCCATACTTGTTTATTCGTATAGTGGCTCCCAGGTTCATCCTGCAGGCTGTGGTGTGGGGGGCCTCAGGTATATCATCTGAAACTACTGCCATTAACTAGATACATTTATTACAGGCTTAAACACTACTTGTAATCATAAAGCACTATCAAGTGCACTAATATTCTACTGAAGACTTTCTGTAGCAAAGAAAGGTTGTTGTTGTAAGCAAAGGTACTCTCAGTACCTGGGGGTAGCAATTTTTTTTTTTTTTGAGATATATACAAGAGTTGTTACATTCTTGTACAGCCACTAGTACACGTAGCTTTTCGGGCAAGTCCTTAATCCTACGCTCCCCGGAATACGACCTCCACGAAGAATCGTTTTTACGACCAAGTACCCATTTTACTGTCGAGTTAAACAGAGGCTACAGTTAAGGCTTTGCGCCCATTAAATCCTCCCCGGCCAGGATACGAACCCATGACAAAAGCGCTCGCGGAACACCAGGTGAGTGTCTTACCACTACACCACAGAGACTTACAATGTCATTAATTACCATTAATTATCTGCTATTAGAACAATATCTAACTCTGGCCCCAGACATCACTCGGTACCCTTACTCAAATCTCTATATATGTTACATATTAAGTCACTGCACATCCTCTCATGGGTACTCTATATATTTAAAACTCACAACTGTAATGTCAATCATGACCTTAAAAGCTTCTTAGAAGGTTGTAACAGACCCCATGGGCACCACACCGGAAACAAATCTATTTGATATCCCAAGAGTAAGACTAAATTAAACTAGAAATGCTCTACAAATCAAGGGACCCCATAATGTGGAATGACCTTCCCAATCATGTCAAAGACTGTGCCTCTCTCAACCAGTTTAAGATAAAAACTAAAAACTACTTAATAAACTCCATGTAACCTACCTTACCCCTAAATGTCAACCCATGTCTTACTATTGTAATCATGAATTTCAATGTTGTTTGTTGACCAACTTGTATAATTGCTATTCTCTGCCTTGTTCCCCCCTTATTTTATTTTTTATTTTTTCAACACAATTTATACTTCAAGCACGTCTATGGGTCATCCAATAATGTTAGCAGACTTCTAGATGTTACCAATGCTAGGCTTAGGCTCGGCTACAAGTACCTCTGGGAGTTTGTAACATCTGCTGATGTAGATCTGACTAAATACAAACTCTGTCAGCAGAACTATCCGCATGCTTTACATCACTATATAATGGAATGTGAAAAAATTGCAGAATTTAGAGATAACACCATCAATAGTGTCTAATAAATGTGTAAGTACTTCATTCATAATGATGTGCTGCCCGAAATCTTAGCAAAGTATCCAAAATTTGTTTACTGTAGGTAACGCATGCACATAGTGGTAGACGGTTGGAACAAGTTAGGGGAGAAGGTGGTGGAGGCCAAGACCGTCAGTAGTTTCAAAGCGTTATATGACAAAGAGTGCTGGGAAGACGGGACACCACGAGCGTAGCTCTCATCCTGTAACTACACTTAGGTAATTACACTTAGGTAATTACACTTAGGTAATTACATGACTGTAAAGCTGCCGCCCAGTTGGGTGGGTGTGGAGCAGGACTAGTAACTGTGTGACTCACCATAGATGTAAAGTGCCTTGTATAGTGACTGTTGTGAGCCTCTTGTTGATCACTTGTGATATAAAAGATTATTGATGTGTGTATTTGTGTGGGTGATTGAATATGTATGTGTATATATGTATATATATGTACATGTATGTATGTGTACATGTATATAATAATAATTGCGTAACTAGTGTCAAAGATTGTTATTTGCTTAGCTAAACGAACTAGAGGGTTCAGTTCCTGAACCAACCCATTATGTGCCTCTGTAACCCTTTAACCACCCCCCATGGGATGGGTATGGGGTGCATAATAATGTAAAGTGTTTTGCCCGAAACGCATTGCGTAATAGTGGCTTTAAGCATTGTATGTACTAGCTCTATCTATAAATCGATCCACTTATGTAAAATCTCTTTATGTATGTACTTTTCCTGAATAAACATATTTATTTATTTAAAAGCTCAATTACTATTAAATTTTAGTCTAAGTATTTTTATTCCCCCCCCCCCCTCACCTTGCCCGAAACACTATACGTACTAGTGGCTTTAGATATTGTATATACTATCTCTATCTTTAAATCCAACATTATATATGTACCTTTACCCGAATCTAAATCTAAATCTAATAACAGCCGCCATGTATCAAATTCACCTACAGCTTCAACTAGGAGTGATGTCAGTTTACTGCCACCTGTACACCACTAGTTTATAAACTCTAATTGTGTAATAATACAAGTAATAATACACCCAAATAAGTGACGTACAGAGGACAGGTCCCGTCAGCTGGCCGCAGGTGCTGCTGCTGCCTCCGTGGACAACAACACCCAGTCTTCTTTACCAGGAGCAACAACGACAGTGTCTTCTTTACCCAGGAGCAACAACGACCGTCTCTTCTTTACCTAGGAGCAACAACGCCTGTGTCTTCTTTACCCAGAAGCAACAACGCCTGTGTCTTCTTTTACCTAGAAGCAACAACGCCGTGTCTTCTTTACCTAGGAGCAACAACGCCTGTGTCTTCTTTACCCAGAAGCAACAACGCCTGTGTCTTCTTTTACCTAGAAGCAACAACGCCTGTGTCTTCTTTTACCTAGGAGCAACAACGCCTGTGTCTTCTTTACCCAGAAGCAACAACGCCTGTGTCTTCTTTTACCTAGAAGCAACAACGCCTGTGTCTTCTTTACCCAGGAGCAACAACGACCGTCTCATCTTTACCTAAGAAGGAAGGAAGGAATTATCAAGGGAAAGCGCCAAGCCATTACTACTATATAGCACTGGGAAGGGGCCAGGATAAGGATTTGGGATGGGACGGGGGGGAAGGAATGGTGCCCCAATCACTTAGACGGTCGGGGATTGAACGCCGACTGTCTATACCAAAGGAAACAGAGTTAGTATAAATGGGGTTAAGTCAGAGTGGGATAATGTTGTAAGTGGAGTGCCTCAAGGCTCTGTCTTGGGACCTTTGTTGATTATAATATATATAAATGATTTAGATCCAGGTTTGAGTAGCAACATTTGCAAATTTGCCGATGATACAAAAATCGGTAGGGAAATTAACACTCAAGAAGACTCGCTATCACTACAAGTTGATCTAAATAGGGTTTTCAAATGGTCAAAAGATTGGCAGATGCAGTTTAATGCTGATAAATGTAAATTTCTGAGACTAGGTAATGATGATAGAGTTACAAGTAAAGCTATAGATGGTGTTGAGATTGCGAAGTCGGATTGCGAAAGGGAAGGGATCTGGGAGTTATGATTAGTAAGAATTTAAAACCAAGTTCAAGTTCAAGTTCAAGTATGTTTATTGAGACAAGAAATACATCTCAAAGGGATATAGCTTAGGCAACTCTGGCATTCACTTAGCAACCATTCCACTACTGGTGGAATGGTATAGTAATGGCCTTAGTATACATAGCTTAGTTAACTTCTGTAACTCATTTAACCCATAATTAACTAAGATTATGATTATTGTTTACTTAAGGATTAAATTCACACTTCACAAATGTGTGCAGTGTGATTGACAAATGTGTCAATCAATCATCGGGAAGAATGTACCATTGCGAGTTACATTAAAGTAACTAAGCTATAAATAATTGTAATTAATAATAATTGTAAATATTAATTAATACTAAATAATATTATTAAATAAATTAGTCCCAATTCAATGCAGAGTTTTCTTCCAAGCACAGAAACTTGTAAATATAAATACAAGATAATAGATAGATCGATAAATAAATAGACAACTTTCAAATATTGCACCAAGTAATGGCGAGAGGAAAATAACTAGACAGTATACATTACATTTGAAAATAATAATGGATGAATCGTAATAAATTGGTGTATATTTGTATGTATACCAGACAAAGTCCATTTAATGGCAGAATTTAGCCATTTTGTGTAAAAACTTTTATATCTCATATTATTAATTATAACAGTAATCGAAAAAAGTCATAGTTTGTATATACAAGAGATGAAACAGCGAGCCATGAGCTAGAGCGATGTGCTGAGTCCATAAGGAGGCGGAGCTTCCGGAAATACCTTCCTGTGATTGGCTGTTGCGGGGAATACCAACACTCTTTTATGAATAAAATTTATACTAAGAAATAGGTCCTTGTGCACAACAACAAGGTTGTTGTGAAAAAGAACAACAATTTCTATTTTACCCCTGACAGAAATCTCCATCTAACTGAATAATTTATTCGAATAAGAGGGCAGAGCAGTGTATCATTATTTGCGTGAGGCAACCCCCACTGATGACGTCACAAGCTAGGTAGCCAGCCCATGTTTCTGTAACACTCGTCATATCCTGCAGTATTTAATTATCACTATATTAATACTTTTAAAGACTTAAAATTTCACTTTTTAGATAGATTAATGTTGAAGCAGAATGTCATAAGCAAGGATGGTGTGCTGAATAAAGATGATTTATTAAGTTGATGGAGCCTTTAGCTGATCCCTTCCTGTGATTGGCTGTGGTGTGAATGTCAACAAAGAGTTTCTACCAATGATATGTCATTTATTATGCACCCCATACCATCTGTGGGCGGAGCTAGGAACCTCCTACCCGAGCCCAACAACCCACCTTATGGGTTGCTGTTTGGCTATTTATAGTGCGTTGGAAAAAAACGAGATGGCGCTAGTTGTATTTTGTGGAGTAATTTGTTATAAGTGTAATTTGATGTCAACAGATGGCGTAAGCTGTATCTTATGGCTACTATTGACCAGCCAGTTGATAGTGTTCTCTTCTGCCAACAGATGGCATCAGCTGTGTTATTATTACTTCCGAATTCCCTTTAAACACTGATCTACAAATCCCTTGGCTTATGATAAGGTTTTATACCATTTATGATAAGTATTAGATAACTGGAGTTCTGCAATTACTTTTATTTATCAACTGTTGAGGATATCATCCTATAACGTCTGGTTAGGACTGCTCTCGATTGATGAAGATTAATTTTGTTTTTTTTTCTTTTTTTGCAGGGATATTCCTGCGCGGGCCCTAAGCCTCTGGCTGGCCCACTAAGTGATGCATGTGTCTAGTTTACTTGGGTGGAGTATGAGTATTTATTACTCGTATGGTCGCTTTAGTAAGATGTTGCCATATGTGTTTAACAACTTCTTCAGCTCTGGTGAATTGAAGTTGAAACCTTAATGGGTTCGTAACTGTGCACTGCGTCAGATAATGTACCAGAGGTCTGTCGGGCATTTCTCCACAGTGTTGACATTTCCTTTCATCTTCCGGAACCTGTAAGCCTATTTCCCATGCACATGGGTATCCAAGCCTGATGCGATGTAAGTGTACTTCTGTTTCCCTACTGCTCCCCTTCATTAACATAAGTGGTTCGTAGTTGGTTGAATTCCTGTACCAACCCGCAGATCGAGATGTTGTCACAGCTGAGGTGTGGTCACTGTACAACTTTTGCATTGCTCTGGTTCTAATTACTCGCTTAATCTGGGACAGACTCTGTGGTATGCAAATGTCTACAGTTCTTCTCTTAGTTGCAAGTTTTGCAGCTTCGTCTGCAATGTCATTCCCAACGATACCCACATGACTTGGCACCCAGTTGAGAAGGACCCGCTGGCCTTGACGTTTGAGCCTTTGCATTAATGATAGGACAGTTGTGATCAGATGTATGTTATCACATATGCGGTCTTGTTGCAAGGTTTCAATAGCGGTTCTCGAATCTGTATGTATGATAACATGTTGTCGGTGTTGAGCAAGAGCATGTTCCAAAGCCTTTTGAATGGCCAGCATCTCTGTTTGTAATGTCGAACACCCATTTGAGAGCCTCCAACTATGTATACAGAGTTTCCTGCTGTAACTGCAGCTCCGGTTTCGTGTCCCTGCTGGTCTACTGATCCATCGGTGAAGTATGTGAAGCTATCGGATGCCATGTTTGCTTCTATATGCATCTGTGCAATGTTACGTAGCAGAAGAGGATTTGTCTGGTTCTTTTTCCCTACAATAACCATAATCTTAAAGTCTGCTGGCGGAGATTCCCAAGGGGCTTGCATAACAAAGTCTGCATGTATTTCGTCGACACCCTTCTCAGTGACTGTGTTTGTTATTTCGAACGTATTGATGGTGTTTATCGCACAATGGGTCCACCTGGTGCTATTGGAGGCTCGTCTGTCCAGAGTTAGTGCTCCAGTGATGATATCATTAAGTGAACTGATTCTAGGTCTAGTCAATATCTTGGTGAGCATGACGCAGCGATCCCTTTTACCCTTATTTCAAGCGACGTTAGCCTGGTTTCCAGTCTTAGGTTCAGTATTTTAGTCCATCTGGGAGCTCCTGTTATGATTCGCAATGCATCGTTTTGAAGAACCTCAACGTTTGCCCACTGGCCAGGAGAAAGAGTGAGTAAGGCAGGCGCTGCATAATCAATTAGGGAACGAACGGCGTGTATGTAAAACATTCTTAACACTTTGTGTCCCGCTCCTAGACGGGGCCCTGTGATTGCTCTCATTATATTTAGTCGTGATTTTACTTTCTCCTTTAGATATTGAATTTGCTTGTTGAACGTCATGTTAAAATCTATCCACACTCCGAGATATTGATATTGTGTAACCCACTGAAGGTTAATGTCTTGAATGCGTAGGTGCCTGTCTGGAGTGTGGCCGCCTAGTCTCATTAGACTTCTGTGCAGATATTTTTAGCCCTAAAACGCTGCATTCAGATGTTACTTTATCTAATGCACCTTGTGCTTTATTGAGAAGTGAAGGACCTGTAATGACTAATGCTAGATCGTCAGCATAGCTTAGCAATTTAACCCCTTCTGTAAATGTCATGGCAACAAGTTTCTCCATAAGGATGTTAAAAAGACTAGGACTGAGGACTCCTCCTTGTGGAGTCCCATTCTCATGCAAGCGGTAGTCCGACACTTGTCCTTGCAACTTTACTCTGGCATACCTGTGACTTAGGTAATCTTGAATCCATGCTAGCATTTTCCCTTTACACCTTTTGTAACTAAGGTGTGTAAAATTGCTTGCGGGCTCGCAAGTTCGAATGCTTTTTCTAGATCAAGGAAGATCACTATAGCTGGACCTGAGTTAACTGTTCCTAGTAATGTGGCTATGCAGTTGGCAGTACCTACGCCTCTAGTGAAGCCAAATATGTGTTTATGCAGGTCTCCAGTCTTCCACAGTAGCCTATTTAAGACCATCCGTTCTGCAGTTTTACTAATGCATGATGTTAATGAAATGGGTCTGTAATTGCCAGGTTCTTTCGGCTTAGGAATCGGTATGATGTCTGCTTTCTTCCAAGAGGTTGGTAGTTTGCCTTGCTGCCAAGATGCGTTGATGACGTCCAATATTCCTTGTTCTCCAGCAGGACCTGCATGTGCGATCATTGAGTATGTAATGGTATCAGCACCTGGTGCAGTGTCCTTACCACCTTTTTTGGCTCTGATTAGTTCTTGTGTGGTGAAGGGACAGTCACATTCGTCATTTATAGCTATACTCGCATGAATGACTGTCAACCTCTCTTGTGTTAATTGTTCTTGCTGCCTGCGGACCACAGCAGGAAGCTGATATGAAGCTGTTCGTTCTGCAAATTGGAGGGCAAGTCTCTCAGCCTCCTGCAATGGTTGAATACATGCCTGTGGTCGGGCTGGTCGACCTGATATAGTTTTAATCTGACCCCATATCTTGCCAAGACTACTATGTTCGTTCAGAGTTTGACACCACTCAAACCATCTTGCCTCCTTTACTTCTCTAGAAACGCGTCTTGCTTCAGATACCACCGCTCTTAGCAGAGTTCTTCCTTCTGGTGTGGGGTTTCTCTTTAGATGTTTTCTGAAGATGTTGACTCTGTGGTTCTGTTCTTTAACTTCACTACTATAGAACCAATAGTTCCTCCGTGTTGTGTTTCCTGTGATAATGACTGGAATAGCTTTGTTTGCAGCAGCTGCAATGGCTTCCTGCAGATTGGTCTCGTGTATGTTCAAATCCGCAGGTGGCGTGTATGTTGCAAACCAATTTTCAAGTTCTTCTTGGTATATATTCCAATTGGCCTTACTTAAATTCCACCTAGGTTGTGCAGGTGGTGTAGGAGGTCGTTCTATGTTTAGTGTTGTGACAGTAGCATAGTGGTCACTGGTGATCACCGGGTCTACTTCCCACTTCGCCCGATGCTTGAGTGCTGTTGAGATTAATGTAAGATCAAGGGACCCTCCTAGAATGTGAGTGGGTTCCCCAGTGTTGAGAAGTGTAATTTCAGGTACATCTCGCAGAGCTGCAGCTAAATGGCGCCCATCAGCATTGGCTGGCCCAGTCGCACCTAACTCTCGATGATGAGCATTAAAATCCCCAGCAATAATTACATTTTCCTGCGTGGCCAAGGCAAGCGCCGCCTCTGCTTCTAGTTTACGTCTAGGGGGCTTGTAAACGTTGTATATGAGGAGCTCAATATTAGCCATATCCACTGTTACCGCTAATACCTCTACTCCATCCCCACATGAAACTGGGTCTATTTTCTTGCTGGGTATGGTGTTCCTGACTAGGGTCATTAAGCCTCTTTGTCTCCCCTGCTCATACGGCATAACATAGTGCTGATATCCAGCTAATCTGAAGGATTTCGTGGCTGGGAAAAGAGTTTCTTCCAAAACGATTATATCTGCTTTCGTGCTGATTGCAGCCTCCCGAAGTGTGTGGTTTTTATTTCCAAGACCTTGTATGTTCCACTGCAGTATTCGTAATGGCCAGACGACGGTTTCGGTTGGTGTTGCCTGTTCTAGGAGAACTCCTCTTCGGGATCGACCTCTATATTCTCCACCTCGCAAGTCGTGTTGCTGCAAATCGGACTGCATTGATCGGCCGTGGTCATCCCCGGCATTGTTGGAATCCGTGCATAACTGTGGTCCATTACTGTGTTGTTGGTATTGCTGCATGTCGGACTGCATTGATTGGTCGTGGCCGGTTCTGGTGTTGTTGGAACCTGTGCATCTCTGCTGTCCAATACGTCTGTGTTGGTGTTGTTGCATATCAGACTGCATGGGCTGTTGTTGTCTGTCACTTGTGTTGTAAGATTCTGTTGATCGTGGGTGGTCACTGCCACTTCCAGTTGCGTTTGTAAATGTCGATGTTCTGGGGTCTTGACTACCCGACTGTTGTCGGAAGTCTGTATGTCCAGGATGCGTTGTTTGTCCACTTGTGCTTCGTCTTGTCTCAGACTGTCTATTTGTTGTGTAACTGTGGTCTGCTGCACGATCTTGTCCATTATCACACAAGCGATTTCCTGAGTCTGTCGCTGTGAGGCGTTCTGCGTCATCTGTAGGCAATCGATAATGGTCTCTGCCATGATCTTCACGATGTTTTTCAGCTGGACCTCGGTAAAACTGTATATCTGGTGTGTCGATTCCGAAAGTAATTGTTTTTTGCCCTTTTGCATTTGCTGTATTTCTGCAGCACCTTTGTGTATTTTCTGATTCGGAATTAATAGATTCGGGAAATTTTGCTCTGTGAGTGCGTGTGTCTGTTGTGGCTGTGCACGAGTGTTCCAGACGTTGGTGTTGGTGTATGTGGGGCTGGTCTGTGTGTGTATCCTGGCCTGAGCTGTCTGCACTTTTTCTTTCCGTGCAGAGCAGGTTGTGCTCCAGGCATGATGTTTGCCTCCACAATTTGGACATTTGGCTGTAGTGGCCTGGTTTGCCTTGTGCTTGGCTATGCAGTCTGCGGTTGGATGTCTCAGGCTGCACACTCCGCATCTCTCCTGTCCGGTGCAGCGTGACTGATGGTGGCCGTATTTCTGACACCTGAAGCAGCGCAGGGGTTCTGGGACGTACGGTCTCTGTCGGTATGTTCCCCAATTTCCAAGACTGAACGTTTCTGGCACACGTCCCATGACGGTCACCAGAACTTGACGTGTCGCTGCCTTGTCCACTTTTGTGCGGCATCGTTCCGCATTCAGGATTTGCTTGTGTTCGAGTACTGGATCCAGGGGAAAGTCGATTGGGTATCCCAAAAGCACGACTCGTGTGCGTCTTTCCGAAGGGTCCAGCTTTTCCAAGCATACAGGTTTCCCTTGCAGGACCCGTACTTTTCCTAAGTAATTTGCAGTCTGTTGGTCTTGTGGTGCTATTATTATTTCTCCCTTCAGGTTGACTGTAATGGAAAGTTTGAGCTCTGGTTGTTCTTTTTCCATTGCCGTTACTACTCCATATGCTGTAGGAAAGTGGTCTGTCTGCATTATCTTGAATTTTGGAAGAAGTGCAGAGGCTGGCGATGTCTGGTGTGAGACTGGTGGTGTCCTCTCCTGTCTCATACTGTTGTCCTGTGGCTGTGTTGTGGACAGAGAAGCATTGTCTGACACTGGCTGGTGTGTGACTGATGCTGCCCCCTCTAGGTCCATTACGTCTGCTGCCTTGCTGGTAGAGGCACGTGGCGAAGCCTCGAGAGCAGTTTTCTTCGGTGCCTGCTGCACATCGGTCCACCGACCCTCCTCGTCTGAAAGCTGCCAACATTTCCTCTTTCTCTTAGCCTTCCCCATGACTCTCTCCACGTAGTGAGGACCGAATCACTGCCCTACCTAATGCCCGAGACACTCCTAGGCCTGGAGAAATTCATTCCCCTCCAACGGAGGTCGTAGAATGATTCCCCAGGTGGAATCAGGGATACCTAACACCTAAACGAGCTGTTTGGTCAACCTTTCCCTGTCAGGCTCAGTACATTTTCTAAAGTGCTCCCTTGTGGCAATGCCCGCGGGATATCGCCTCGTGCTTCAGGGTAGGACTCTAAGTGACCTGGTCAGTGATACGGTCCTAAAAAAAAAAAAAAAAAAAAAGTGCGGTACGAGAGTTTGGGTCGCTTGCGTACTGGGCTGCGCAGAAAACCAGTCAGCCGGACAGCAGGTAATCAACAACGTTGCTTCACCGTCAATTGTAGGCGAAATCGGAATTGCTTACTTCAAAACAAGATATTGTCTGGGTCTTGGAGTTCAGATGTAGTGTTCCTCACAAAATCGCGATGAATAGAGATGATGGGTGCACAGAATCGTGAGTTTTTCCGGGAACAAATCCGTGTGCGGCCAGCTAGCTATGGCGCCGGCAGCGAAAATGTTTTAGTAGCCATTTTATCGGACCATTCCTTCAGTTTCTCTAGGTCATCTTGTAACCTCATACTATCCTCCTCTGTCTTGATCCCCCTCATTAATTTTGCATCATCAGCAAACATCGAGAGGAACGAGTCAATTCCTTCTGGGAGACCATTTACGTATATCAGAAACAGTATAAGTCCAAGGACTGATCCCTGCGGGACTCCACTGGTGATTCCCCGCCACTCCGAGACCTCACCCTTCACGGTGACTCGCTGTGTCCTGTTGCTTAAGTACTCTCTTATCCAGTGGAGTACCTTCTCTTTCACTCCTGCCTGCATCTCCAGTTTGTGCACCAGTCTCTTATGTGGTACTGTGTCAAAAGCTTTCTGGCAGTCCAGAAATATGCAGTCTGCCTAGCCCTCTCTCTCTCTTGCCTGAGTTTTATTGCCTGGTCATTGAATTCAATTAATCCTGTTAGGGATGATTTGCCATCTCTGAACCCATGCTGAAGTTGTGTTGCAAAGTTCCTTTGCTCCAGATGTTCCACTAGCTTTTTTCGCACAATCTTTTCCATCATCTTGCATGGAATGCAAGTTAGGGACACTGGCCTGTAGTTCAGTGCCTCCTTCCTATCACCCTTCTTGTATATTGGGACTACATTGGCCTCTTCCAAATTTTTGGCAGTTCACCTGTTACCAGTGACTTGTTGTACACCATGGAGAGTGGTAGGCACAGAGCTTCTGCTCCTTCCTTTAGAATCCATGGTGAGATTCCATCCGGGCCTATAGCCTTTGTCACTTCCAAATCTAGCAGATGCTTCCTCACCTCCCCACTGGTAACCACAAACTCCTCTAGTGGTGTCTGGGTTGATGTTTCCTCCCTTATCTCTGGGACTTCTCCTTGCTCTGGTGTGAAGATTTCCTGGAATTTCTTATTGACTTCCTCGCACACTTCCTTATCGTTTGTAGTGAATCTTTCTGCCCCTACCCTCAGTTTCATTACCTGTTCCTTCACTGTTGTTTTCTTCCTGATGTGGCTATGCAGCAGTTTGGGTTGAGTCTTTGCCTTGCTCGCTATGTCATTTTCATATTGCCTCTCTACGTTTCTTCTCACCCTGACGTATTCATTCCTGGCGCTCTGGTATCTTTCTCTGCTCTCTAGTGTTCTGTTGTTTCTATAGTTTCTCCATGCCCTTTTACTTAGCTGCTTTGCTAGCTTGCAACTCTGATTAAACCATGGGTTTCTCATCTTCATTTTCTTTTTTTCCTTTCTCTGGAATGCCGGCCTCTTGCTTTCTGGTCCCTTCCTTGAGTACATTAACCCTTCTTCGACCAGATATTCAAACAAGAGTACACTGTGATCACTCATACCCACGGGGGCTTTAAGATCGATTTCCCTTATGTCTGAATCGTTCAGAGTGAATACTAGGTCGAGTCTTGCTGGATTTCATCATTGCCTCTCATTCTCGTGGGACCTTTGACATACTGACTTAAAAAGTTTCTAGTCGTCACCTCTAGCAGTTTCGCTCTCATATTTTCTCACCTCCATGTGGTTCTCTATTTTCCCAGTCTATCCTTCCATGATTGAAGTCCCCCCATGATGAGCAGATGGGATCGATTTTTTACAGGCAGCAGCGGCTGCTCTCTCAATGATAATGTTAACTGCCATGTTGTTTCTGTCATACTCTTGCCTGGGGTCTTCTTTCATTTGGTGGTGGATTATATATCACTGCTACTACTACTCTTGGTCCTCCCATCGTCATGGTGCCTGTTATGAAGTCTCTGAACCCTTTGCACCCTTTTGCAGATGGAATAACCATCTTCTCGAAGCTCCATTCCTTTCTCATCAGTAGAGCCACTCTGCCTCCTCCCCTTCCTTCCCTTTCTTTCCTTATTACAGTGTAGTCCTGGGAAAACACCGCATTCGTTATGATTCCTGAGAGTTTTGTTTCTGTGAGTCTAATTACATCTGGGTTTACGTCTTGTGTTCTTTCCTTAAGTTCACTGGCCTTGTTGTAATCCCATCTATGTTCGAGTACATAACCTTGAAGCTGAGTTTCCGTCTTGGTCCGGCAAGTTTCCGTTGGATGGGTAAGTGGCAGGAGGATGGGGGGATAGGTGTGAGGGGACCTGGGGGGTCTGGGGGGAGGGGCTGATACAGGAGGGAACAGGGGGCGTAGGGAATCTGGTGAGGGAGGAGGGGGTGGGTTGGGGGTTGGGGCATGGGTGAGGGGACAGGGAGGTCAGGTGTGGGAGGTCACGGGTTGGGAGGGGGGCAGCAGGGACTGGGGTGGGGTGACAGGGAGGTGGGGAAACTGGGAGGGGCAGGGGAAAAACAGTTCCTGGGAGGGGGGCAACAGGGAGGNGTCACAGGTGTGGCATCTCTACCTATACTCACGAGATGAACCAAATGGTAAACAATACAGCTCAATTCCAATGCAGGTTCACCAAAATAATTAAATCAAAATGAAAACAAATCGAATTCTATGAAAATTCATTTTATCAATGCAATCAGAAACACTGAAATGGAGTAGTAACATATTTAGTAGAGCTTGTGGTGCTTTTACGTGCAATAGATGGCGTAGTTTTGAAAAAGAAGCATGTTTCAACCTGTCACAGGTGTGGCATCTATATAGTAGGTATAAAAACACACGTGTATTTAAATGGAACGTTGTGTGTAAGTTTCAAAGCAATCGATGAAGAACTTTCGGAGATTACAGCGTATGTTGCTCTTACATCTAACAGATGGCGCTGATTTTCGAAAAAAGCATGTTTTTCCTGTCACAGGTAAGGCATGTATATAGCAGGTATATAAATACACACGAATGCAACATTGTGTCAAAATTTTAAACCAATCAGTAAAGAGGTTTCGAAGATTTCCATCACATGAAAAACAGTTTTTAACATAAAGCCTGTTTTTCAGGTCACAGACGTGACATCTACATACTATGTATAAAAACCTCCTCGGATGTGAATGAAACGTTGTGTGAAAATTTCAAGGCAAAGAACTTTCGGAGATTAGCGATTTTGAACAAACGAACATTTCCATTTATATTTATATAGTCTAGCAGTCTATATAAATAGACCGGCCACGCGTTGCTGTGGCTCAGCAACGCATGTGTGATGCTGAGCCACAACAACCTTCCCTGTCCCCCAGTCCTCCCCACCATTTCCCCCTCACCCATCTCCTCAGCCTCCCAACCATTCCCCACTCCACCGTCCCATCGTCCTCCCCACCATTCCCACTCAACCATCCCCTCTTCCTTCCCACTATGCCCCACTCCCCCTGTCCCTTTGTCCTCCCCACCATCCTCTATTACCCCATCCCCTCGTCCCTACCATCCCAAACTCCCCCGTCCTCTCGTCCTTCCCCACCATTACCCCCTCCCTCCCTTCGTCCTCCTCGTCCTCCCCACCATTCCCCACTCCCTCGTCCGATACCTTCCCATCTGGCCTGATGTTCCCATCAGAAAATTGGGAACATCAAGTGATCTGATGTCACCATCACTGAAATATAAGAAAAACAGTTAAAAAATTAAATGAAATTATGAAAAAAACTGTGCTCACTAAATTAACTGTATGGTAAACAACACAGCTCAATTCCAATGCAATTCTCACAAAACAATGAAATCTAAATGAAAATAAATCAAAATCTATGAATTTAATTTATCAATGTAATCAGAAAAATTTAACTGAAATTGTAACACATTTAGTATAGCATGTGTGTTGCTCTTACATGCAACAGATGGTGCTGTTTTTCAAGAAAAAGGATAGTTTTACCTCTCACAGGTGTGGCATCTATACTTATACTTACAAAATGAATGGTATGGTAAACAACACAGCTCAATTCCAACACAATGCAATACAAAATAATTCAATAAAAAATAAAATAAATCGAAATCTATGAAAATAAAATTTATCAATGCAATCGGAAACATTGATATGGAATTTGTGATATATTTAGTATAGCGTGCAGGTTGCTATTATGTGCAACAGATGGAGCTGTTTTTCAAAAATGCATGTTTTTACCTGTCAGAGGGGTGGCATCTATATAGTAGGTATATAGAAAGACGCGCCTATTCGAATGCAATATTGTGTCAAAATGTCAAAGCAATTGGTGAAGAACTTTCGGAGATTACAGAGTGTCATGCTCTTACAACCAACAGATGGGGCTGTTTAAAAAAAAAAAAAAAAACGTTTTTTTCCTGTCACAGGTGAGGCATGTATATAGTAGATATATAAAAAGACGCGCCTATTCGAATGCAACGTTGTGTCAAAATTTCAAAGCAATCGGTACAGAGGTTTCGAAGATTTCCCTCACATGAAAAACACGTAAAAAACACAATTTTTCAGAAAAAGTATGTTTTTTTTTACCGTCACAAACGTGACATCCATGTAGTATGTATATGAAAACCCGCTCGGATGCGAATGGAACGTTGTGTGAAAACTTCAAAGCAATCGGTGAAGAACTTTCGGAGATTAGCGATTTTGAACAAACGAACATTTCTATTTTTATTTAAATAGATTTTATACATGCTAGCTAGGCGCCTGTATCTACTGGTTTTAATGACTAGGGTTTTACCGTGTTCTTTCGACGATTAAGCTGTTTTAGTCTCAGCTATTCAGAGCAAAAAGTTACAAGGAGCACGGAATATGGCGAGCCCGTAAGTGGAGAATCTTTGGAACCGTTATCTGTATCATTAGCTGATACTGGAGATCTGGGAATGGGGTCCATGGACATGCCAATCCTATTCAAAACAATAAGGCTTGTAAGCCGGCCCACCCTCAAGGATTGGTCCGTGATCTTGGTGGAGGCTACAGGCTGTTTTACTATTATCTTCTTCTTTTACAGACTTACTTGCTGTACCCGCCACACGTTGCTGTGGCTCTGGTTAAATGGAAAAGAAAGAAAAGAGTAGACGCACGTTTCTAACATGTTTAATTTCACAGTGCTTGTGGGTATACAATATTTTTTCTTGTTCCATTGTCTGTGAAGATATAGTGATTGTCTGCTTGCCGACTTTAGAACACACAATATATAATTTTCCATGTGAGAAGCAATTCATGTGTGGATTTAAACTGCACAATTCTAAAGCTTGGCCCTGAGCTTTGTTGATGGTGAATGCAAACGCCAATCGAGTTGGGTATTGCAATCTCTTAAATTCAAATGGCAATTCCGTTGGAATCATAGGTATGTGAGGATTGAGGACATATTCACCTCTGAAAGGTCCTGTCAAGAATGTTGCTTCTACGACGTTGCTGTATAATTTTTTACTGCAAGCCGCGTGCCGTTGCTAAGGTTTCACTGGTTGATATTTTGCAACATAATAATTGCCACGCCGATTATCCATTGCAGTTCGAGTGAATTAAAAAATTCTGTTGGGTAACTAACTGCTTCGTCTGCTTCCTCAACAGTGTCGACGGACTTGTATGTGACTACCACGCCTTGTATGTTAGACTGAATAATATTGTTAAGTTCTTAGACGTCTTTTTCTCGGCCGTAAGAACATCTCGTTCACTCGCCATTCATGATTCTTATAATTGGTTTGAATAATGGGAAATACTTTGCCAACCAATTCTTCTTTTGACGTCACTAAATTGTAGAAGTTATGAGGCAATGAAATTCGTCTTGAGGTCAGATCAACCGGCACACTTACGTTCCCAATTTCCAGAAATTGATGTGAGAATATCTCAGCTGATGAGTCGTTTTGCAGCTGGACACTCATATTTGTAGTTAATTTTAACATCTTTACATGGCGCCACAAAGTAGAGTATTTCAGGCAAGCATTTATTTCGTCCGCTGGTGTCGATCGTGGAATTATAGGTAATGTTTGCATGAAATCTGTAAGCAATATTAATGCGTTCCCAAATGGTCTGATATTTCCAAACAAATCTTACAATGATCGATCAAGAGCCTCGAGCGAATTTTTGCAGGCCATTGTGCATTCATCCCAAACAATAAGTTTACATTTCTGCAGTACTTTTCACATGCAGGATGCTTTGGAAATGGTGCTCGTGGGAGTTTGAATGAATTGCATGTTCAATGGCAATTTCAAAGCCGAAGTAGCAGTTCTTCCACCTGGTAGCAATGCCGCAGCTATTCCGGACGATGCAAGAGCTAAGGTTATGCCATTTTGGGATCGAAATGGTGCCAAAATCAATCTAATTAGAAAGGTTTTACAGATTATCCTGGCGCATCTAAAAAGATTTCTCCAAACCCGTTATTGACAGTTTGAATTATTTTATTGTAAATGCCTTTTTGCTCAAGCGTTAGCTTAAGAATATTTGATTGCACATATGATAACAGATCACCCGTGTTGTAATTTTGTTCACGACGCAATTCTACATCGAACGAATCAGCAGCAGATCGATACGGTAATGGCATTCCCTATTGATTGAGAACTTTGTTCGCGATTTCTAAGCACAAATCTTCAATCATTATTAACGCTTCGTTGTAGATTTCTGTTGAGAAATTCCTGTTCATATATGAATTTTCCTTGCGTATTCGATGGACAATATCTTCAGCCATGTGCTATGTGTGTTTCTCCCATACTGTGTTGGAGATCAAGGAGAGCCGGTGATCAATATGGTTGCAAACAATGGACGAATTTGATTTAGATGTGACGTATTGGACGTGTTGTTAATGCATACATCCCAGTGTCATTCGTTCTCCAATTAATTCAGAGCTTGACATGCACTACGGAAAGTGGAATGTGTTACGTCGCTGAAAAATCTCAATAGCTGGAAAGACGTGGGACCAGGCACATTTGCCATCAGCTTGCGAAAAAAAGAAGCCTCCATCTTAATTGGGATGCATGGTGTACAGTTTGCCTATCGTAGTGTGTTTGAATTTGCCAGGTTGTCTGTCGACTCGCTCTCCTCGTTTACGTCGTTCAAATTATTTTCTACTGGCATTCCATGTGAAATAGACACATGGTGAAAGTGTAGACACTTCCAAGTACAGCTGTGTTTTCGCAAACACGTCATTTTGACATAACGTGAAGAAAGCAGTTAACGTTGTAGCCGGTGGATTCATAGCTGTTTGTTGCACATTTGCAGCTGTGAAATAAACGTGTTGTCCATTTTCGTCTTTTCAAAAGTAAAAATACTAACAAAATATTTCAATTCAAACGCAGATTAATCGATACAGCTCAGTTTTACCATCAACTGCACTGAAAAATGAGAAGAACAGTTAAAAAAATGAAGTGAAAACAATTAAAAAGGAACAAATAAGCTATACCCATGATATGAACGGTATGGTAAACAGCACATCACAATTCCAACGCAATATCACACAAAATAATTAAATCAAAATGAAAATAAATCAAAATCTATGAAAATTCAATATATCATTGAAATAAGAAACATTGAAATGGAATCGTAACATATTTTGAATATCGTATGTTGGTCTTAAGTGTAACAGATGGTGCTGTTTTTCAAAAAAATGCATGTTTTCACCAGTCACAGGTGTGGCATCTAAATAGTAGGTATATCAAAACACGCACGTATTCGAAAGGAATGTTGTGTCAAAATTTTAAAGTAATCGGTGAAGAACTTTCGGAGATTACAGCGTGTGTTGCTCATCCGTCCTACAGATGGTGCTGTTTTAAAAAAAAAACATGTTTTTCCTGTCACAGGTGAGGCATGTATATAGTAGGTATATAAAACATTCGCTTTTTCGAATGCAATCTTGTGTCAATATTTCAAAGGAATTGGTAAAGAGGTTTCAAAGATTTCCGTCACTTGAAAAACACGAAAAACAATGCTTTTAAAAAAAAACATGTTTTTTTCCCATCACAGATGTGACATCTATATAGTATGTATATAAAAGCCAGCTCGGATGCGAACGGAACGTTGTGTGAAAATGTCAAGGCAATCGGTGAAGACCTTTCGGAGATTAACAATTTTGAACAAACGAACATTTCCATCTTTATTTATATAGATAGCGTGCATGTTGCTATTATGTCTAACAGATGGCGCTGTTTTTCAAAAACGCATGTTTTTACCTGTCACGGCGGTTTTATCTCTATAGTTTGTATACAAAACCATGCGCCTATTCGAATGCAACGTTGTCTCAAAATTTCAAAGCAATCGATGAAGAACTTTCGGAGATTACAGTCTGTGTTGCTCTTACGTCCAACAGATGGCGCTGTTTAAAAAAAAAGCATGTTTTTTCCTGCCCAGGTAAGGTATGTATATAGTAGATTATAAAAAGACGTGTCTATTCGAATGCAAAGTTGTGTCAAAATTTCAAAGCAATCGGTAAAAAGGTTCCAAAGATTTTCCTCACGTGAAAAATACATTAAAAACACAGTTTTTTTTAGAAAAAGCATGTTTTTTACCTTCACAGACGTGATATCTATATAGTATGTATATAAAAACCTGGCCGGATGGGAATGGAACGTTGTGTGAAAATTTCAAAGCAATCGGTGAAGAACTTTCGGAGATTAGCGATTTTGAACAAACGAACATTTCCATTTTATTTATATAGAGGAGTTACTGTGTATCGCCAAAACACCTAGTTGTTAATATTATTATGTTCGCTAGGCGGTGTTGTCCCTGCCCAGGCTAAGTTTTTATCATATATCTCATGGAGTTTGAGCTTTGTATCATTATCATGTGGCTAGGCTAGTGAGTTTATCTTGCGTCTCACGTCATTTTAGTTGTTTAATGGTTATCATTTTCACTTACAATAATCATTTATTCCCTCCTTTCGCACAGAAGGAATTAAATCATTAGCTCCCCTGCCTTTCATTAAGCTTTTCGAAGAGGTTACATTTCATCGAAATTCTATCCATATTACACTGAAATTCATTTTCCTCCCTCTTGTTAGAATCTAATGTGAAAGTTGCACATCATATTCGTATATATAAGGTGATAACAAATTATCCTTTGGGGAATTGGAAAAGTAAAGAAAGTATAGTGTCCTAGTGTTTTATGTTGTTTTCTTAATGGTTGAGTGTCTGTTATTATTCCATGTTTGTTAGGCGCCTGTGTCTTCACACAATCATACAGGCTAGTGTTTTATCTTGTTTTTCCGATGTGGCTGCGTTCGAACATTCCATCTTCCCTAAAACTTATGGGCTATTACGTCTGTATCTACTATGCATGGCAGCACGCACGTGCTTCCACTATGGATTGTAAGGCCAACTGGCTGCTGGATATGACGTGTGGAGCTATGCAAGTGTCTGTGGATGTCGAGCCTCACCTGGTGTCGGCTTCTGCGCCGGCTCCTGGTGGTGTTCGGGCGCCGGATTCTGTGCAGTTGCCGGGTGTGTGTTCAGTGACTTTTGGTTGTGGTGCTGAGGTGGGCGTGGCCCGGTCTGATGCCTGGTCTCTGCGTCCGTTTTCTGTGAATGCCCTGGCTCCTATCTTTGTGCTCCCTCTGCCCTTGTCTCCCATGCTGCTGGATGGTGTGTGTGTGTGTGTGTGTGTGTGTGTGTGTGTGTGTGTGTGTGTGTGTGTGTGTGTGTGTGTGTGTGTGTGTGTGTGTGTGTGTGTGTGTTTCAGGCCTCAAGCTGGAGTTGGGCCGGACCTCCACATGGCTACTGCTGCCGAGGTTCTGGGTCGTGCCTGGGTACGGGCTCCCAGTACCTCTGCTTCTGTTTCAGTGGAAAGCTTGGATACAAAGTGCTTGCGGCTCTCCTCCCCCGTTTTGACCTCGGTGAACGTGGCCTGGGCGGATGTGGGGGGAGTTTCAACGCCGTCTCCTGTGGATGTGGTGGCCAATGGTGTTGGCGGTACGGCTTCGGCCGTGGTTGTGGCAGCTGTAGTGGCGAATGGTGGTGAGGCTGTGAGGAGCACCACGTTCTTACCTGTGCACCCCTCTGTGCCGCTTGTTGTCGGCTCCCCATAGTGGGAGGTGGTCCCTTCTCTCGAGGTGGCTCCTGCGGCCAGGGACCATATAGTCGTCCTGAAGAAAGATGATTATTGTGGGAGCTCTTTGTCTGTGCCGCTGCGGGACGTCGAGTCTGATTTCCCCATGGTACCACTCCTCCAATGTTGCCGGCCCCTGCTGGAGACGTGGTTGCCTCGTCGGGGTCCACAATGGTGCTCAGGTCTGTGGTATGGGGTGCGACGGAACGGGTGATGCTGGTCCTGTGGTGTTCTTCGACTGTGTGAGTGCCTAGTGCGTGGAAATTCGTCATTGGAATTCCTAAGTTTATGTTGCACCCCCCAAGAGACGCCTTGGGATATTCCCGACAATGAGTGGCTCCTGTGGGAGGCATATGTATCCGCTTTCTGAGGGCTAGATTTTCCCAGAAATATGAGAAATGTGTTCTTCTTTATGCTCTTGTATTATGTTCATGTTCAGTTTTGTGGACCAGTTGGCTCTTCAGGCCTTTTGGTTTTGTACCCTATGTTTTGTTAGCCATGTGTTTCTGTATGTTCTATTTGTGTTTTTCTATGTACTGTGTTGTATTTGTGTACTCACCCACCCAGTTGTACTCACCTAATTGCGCTTGCGGGGGTTGAGCTTTAGCTCTTTGGTCCCGCCTCTCAACTGTCAATCAACTGATGTACAGATTCCTGAGCCTACTGGGCTCTGTCATATCTACATTTGAAACTGTGTATGGAGTCAGCCTCCACCACATCCCTTCCTAGTGCATTCCATTTACTAATTACTCTGACCCTGAAAAAGTTCTGTCTGATGTCTCTGTGGCTCATTTGGGTACTCAGCTTCCACCTGTATCCCCTTGTGCGTGTGCCACCCATGTTAAATAATCCATCCTTGTCCACCCTGTCAATTCCCCTGAGAATTCTGTATGTGGTGATCATGTCTCCCCTAGCACTTCTGTCTTCCAGCAAAATGAGGTGCAGTTCACGTAGTCTGTCCTCATAACTCATGCCTCTTAGTTCTGGAACTAGCCTAGTGGCATACCTCTGAACTTTTTCCAGCTTCGTCTTGTGCTTGACTAGATACGGGCTCCATGCTGGGGCCGCATACTCCAGGATTTGCCCTACATATGTGGTATACAAGGTTTTGAAGGATTCTTTACACAGGTTTCTGAAAGCAGTTCTGATGTTAGCCAGCCTCGCATAGGTCGCTGATGTTATTCTTTTGATATGGGCTTCGGGAGACAGGTTTGGCGTGATATCAACTCCCAGATCTTTCTCTTTGTCCGTTTCGTGAAGGACTTCATCTCCCATTCGGTATCCAGTGACTAGCCTCCTAGTTCCTCCTCCTAATTTCATTGCCTTACATTTACTTGGGTTGAACTTTAGTAGCCTTTTTTTTTTTTGCAGGGATATTCCTGCGCGGGCCCTAAGCCTCTGGCTGGCCCACTAAGTGTCGCTTGTTTCTAGTTTACTTGGGCGGAGTATGAGTATTTATTACTCGTATGGTCGCTTTAGTAAGATGTTGCCATATGTGTTTAACAACTTCCTCTGCTCTGTTGAATTGAAGTTGAAATCTTAATGGGTTTGTAACTGTGCACTGTGTTAGATAATGTTCCAGAGGTCTGTCGGGCATTTCTCCACAGTGTTGACATTTCCTCTCATCTTCCGGAACCTGTAAGCCTATTTCCCATGCACATGGGTATCCAAGCCTGATGCGATGTAAGTGTACTTCTGTTGCCCTACTGCTCCCCTTCATTAACATAAGTGGTTCGTAGTTGGTTGAATTCCTGTACCAACCCGCGGATCGAGATGTTGCAACAGCTGAGTTGTGGTCACTGTACAACTTTTGCATTGCTCTGTTTCTAATTACTCGCTTAATCTGTGACAGACTCTGTGGTATGCAAATGTCTACAGTTCTTCTCTTAGTTGCAAGTTTTGCAGCTTCGTCTGCAATGTCATTTCCTACGATTCCCACGTGACTTGGCACCCAGTTGAGAAGGACCCGTCGGCCTTGTCGTTTGAGTGTTTGCATTAATGATAGGACAGTTGTGATCAGATGTATGTTATCACATATGCGGTCTTGTTGCAAGGTTTCAATGGCGGTTCTCGAATCTGTATGTATGATAACATGTTGTCGGTGTTGAGCAAGAGCATGTTCCAAAGCCTTTTGAATGGCTAGCATCTCTGTTTGTAAAGTCGAACACCCATTTGAGAGCCTCCAACTATGTACAGAGTTTCCTGCTTTAACTGCAGCTCCGGTTTCGTGTCCCTGCTGGTCTACTGATCCATCGGTGAAGTATGTGAAGCTGTCGGATGCCATGTTTGCTTCTATATGCATCTGTGCAATGTTACGTAGCAGAAGAGGATTTGTCTGGTTCTTTTTCCCTACAATAACCATAATCTTAAAGTCTGCTGGCGGAGATTCCCAAGGGGCTTGCATAACAAAGTCTGCATGTATTTCGTCGACACCCTTCTCAGTGACTGTGTTTGTTATATCGAATGTATTGATGGTGTTTATCGCACAATGGGTCCACCTGGTGCTATTGGAGGCTCTTCTGTCCAGAGTTAGTGCTCCAGTGATGATATCATTAAGTGAACTGATTCTAGGTCTAGTCAATATCTTGGTGAGCATGCACGCAGCGATCCCTTTTACCCTTATTTCAAGCGACGTTAGCCTGGTTTCCAGTCTTAGGTTCAGTATTTTAGTCCATCTGGGAGCTCCTGTTATGATTCGCAATGCATCGTTTTGAAGAACCTCAACGTTTGCCCACTGGCCAGGAGAAAGAGTGAGTAAGGCAGGCGCTGCATAATCAATTAGGGAACGAACGGCGTGTATGTAAAACATTCTTAACACTTTGTGTCCCGCTCCTAGACGGGGCCCTGTGATTGCTCTCATTATATTTAGTCGTGATTTTACTTTCTCCTTTAGATATTGAATTTGCTTGTTGAACGTCATGTTAAAATCTATCCACACTCCGAGATATTGATATTGTGTAACCCACTGAAGGTTAATGTCTTGAATGCGTAGGTGCCTGTCTGGAGTGTGGCCGCCTAGTCTCATTGCCTTAGACTTCTGTGCAGATATTTTTAGCCCTAAAACGCTGCATTCAGATGTTACTTTATCTAATGCACCTTGTGCTTTATTGAGAAGTGAAGGACCTGTAATGACTAATGCTAGATCGTCAGCATAGCTTAGCAATTTAACCCCTTCTGTAAATGTCATGGCAACAAGTTTTTCCATAAGGATGTTAAAAAGACTAGGACTGAGGACTCCTCCTTGTGGAGTCCCATTCTCATGCAAGCGGTAGTCCGACACTTGTCCTTGCAACTTTACTCTGGCATACCTGTGACTTAGGTAATCTTGAATCCATGCTAGCATTTTTCCCTTTACACCTTTTGTAACTAAGGTGTGTAAAATTGCTTGCGGGCTTGCAAGTTCGAATGCTTTTTCTAGATCAAGGAAGATCACTATAGCTGGACCTGAGTTAACTGTTCCTAGTAATGTGGCTATGCAGTTGGCAGTACCCACGCCTCTAGTGAAGCCAATATTTTTTTTTTTTTTTTTTTTTTTTTTTTTTTTTTTTTGCAGGGATATTCCTGCGCGGGCCCTAAGCCTCGGGCTGGCCCACTAAGTGTTGCTTGTGTCTAGTTTACTTGGGTGGAGTATGAGTATTTATTACTCGTATGGTCGCTTTAGTAAGATGTTGCCATATGTGTTTAACAACTTCTTCTGCTCTGGTGAAGTGAAGTTGAAACCTTAATGGGTTCGTAACTGTGCACTGCGTCAGATAATGTACCAGAGGTCTGTCGGGCATTTCTCCACAGTGTTGACATTTCCTCTCATCTTCCGGAACCTGTAAGCCTATTTCCCATGCACATGGGTATCCAAGCCTGATGCGATGTAAGTGTACTTCTGTTGCCCTGCTGCTCCCCTTCATTAACATAAGTGGTTCGTAGTTGGTTGAAACCCTGTACCAACCTGCAGATCGAGATGTTGCAACAGCTGAGGTGTGGTCACTGTACAACTTTTGCATTGCTCTGGTTCTAATTACTCGCTTAATCTGGGACAGACTCTGTGGTATGCAAATGTCTACAGTTCTTCTCTTAGTTGCAAGTTTTGCAGCTTCGTCTGCAATGTCATTCCCAACGATACCCACATGACTTGGCACCCAGTGGAGAAGGACCCGTCGGCCTTGACGTTGGAGTGTTTGCATTAATGATAGGACAGTTGTGATCAGATGTATGTTATCACATATGCGGTCTTGTTGCAAGGTTTCAATGGCGGTTCTCGAATCTGTATGTATGATAACATGTTGTCGGTGTTGAGCAAGAGCATGTTCCAAAGCCTTTTGAATGGCCAGCATCTCTGTTTGTAAAGTCGAACACCCATTTGAGAGCCTCCAACTATGTACAGTTTCCTGCTTAAACTGCAGCTCCGGTTTCGTGTCCCTGCTGGTCTACTGATCCATCGGTGAAGTATGTGAAGCTATCGGATGCCATGTTTGCTTCTATATGCAACTGTGCAATGTTACGTAGCAGAAGAAGATGTGTCTGGTTCTTTTTCCCTACAATAACCATAATCTTAAAGTCTGCTGGCGGAGATTCCCAAGGGGCTTGCATAACAAAGTCTGCATGTATTTCGTCGACACCCTTCTCAGTGACTGTGTTTGTTATTTCGAACGTATTGATGGTGTTTATCGCACAATGGGTCCACCTGGTGCTATTGGAGGCTCGTCTGTCCAGAGTTAGTGCTCCAGTGATGATATCATTAAGTGAACTGATTCTAGGTCTAGTCAATATCTTGGTGAGCATGAACGCAGCGATCCCTTTTACCCTTATTTCAAGCGACGTTAGCCTGGTTTCCAGTCTTAGGTTCAGTATTTTAGTCCATCTGGGAGCTCCTGTTATGATTCGCAATGCATCGTTTTGAAGAACCTCAACGTTCGCCCACTGGCCAGGAGAAAGAGTGAGTAAGGCAGGCGCCGCATAATCAATTAGGGAACGAACGGCGTGTATGTAAAACATTCTTAACACTTTGTGTCCCGCTCCTAGACGGGGCCCTGTGATTGCTCTCATTATATTTAGTCGTGATTTTACTTTCTCCTTTAGATATTGAATTTGCTTGTTGAACGTCATGTTAAAATCTATCCACACTCCGAGATATTGATATTGTGTAACCCACTGAAGGTTAATGTCTTGAATGCGTAGGTGCCTGTCTGGAGTGTGGCCGCCTAGTCTCATTGCCTTCTGTGCAGATATTTTTAGCCCTAAAACGCTGCATTCATATGTTACTTTATCTAATGCACCTTGTGCTTTATTGAGAAGTGAAGGACCTGTAATGACTAATGCTAGATCGTCAGCATAGCTTAGCAATTTAACCCCTTCTGTAAATGTCATGGCAACAAGTTTCTCCATAAGGATGTTAAAAAGACTAGGACTGAGGACTCCTCCTTGTGGAGTCCCATTCTCATGCAAGCGGTAGCCCGACACTTGTCCTTGCAACTTTACTCTGGCATACCTGTGACTTAGGTAATCTTGAATCCATGCTAGCAATTTTCCCTTTACACCTTTTGTAACTAAGGTGTGTAAAATTGCTTGCGGGCTCGCAAGTTCGAATGCTTTTTCTAGGTCAAGGAAGATCACTATAGCTGGACCCGAGTTAACTGTTCCTAGTAATGTGGCTATGCAGTTGGAAGTACCCACGCCTCTAGTGAAGCCAAATACGTGTTTATGCAGGTCTCCAGTCTTCCACAGTAGCCTATTTAAGACCATCCGTTCTGCAGTTTTACTAATGCATGATGTTAATGAAATGGGTCTGTAATTGCCAGGTTCTTTCGGCTTAGGAATCGGTATGATGTCTGCTTTCTTCCAAGAGGTTGGTAGTTTGCCTTGCTGCCAAGATGCGTTGATGACGTCCAATATTCCTTGTTCACCAGCAGGACCTGCATGTGCGATCATTGAGTATGTAATGGTATCAGCACCTGGTGCAGTGTCCTTACCACCTTTTTTGGCTCTGATTAGTTCTTGTGTGGTGAAGGGACAGTCACATTCGTCATTTATAGCTATACTCGCATGAATGACTGTCAACCTCTCTTGTGTTAATTGTTCTTGCTGCCTGCGGACCACAGCAGGAAGCTGATATGAAGCTGTTCGTTCTGCAAATTGGAGGGCAAGTCTCTCAGCCTCCTGCAATGGTTGAATACATGCCTGTGGTCGGGCCGGTCGACCTGATATAGTTTTAATCTGACCCCATATCTTGCCAAGACTACTATGTTCGTTCAGAGTTTGACACCACTCAGACCATCTTGCCTCCTTTACTTCTCTAGAAACGCGTCTTGCTTCAGATACCACCGCTCTTAGCAGAGTTCTTCCTTCTGGTGTGGGGTTTCTCTTCAGATGTT
>WNGS01109749.1:6616200-6637116 GCA_020271785.1 Procambarus virginalis
AATCCACAGAATCGACAAATTTGTTCCAGAAATTGTCCAACTCTCGTCCTCTGTTCCAGAAAAAGTTGGGAGACTGAGTGATGGTAATTTGACTTCTGGTGCTGTCTGATTCGTGGTAGTTGTGGCTGCAATATTTATATTGCCTTATGGGCGTTTATCAAATCGTCATAGTATTGTAACCTTGCAAACATTGCATCTTCGTAATCAGAGTGTTCTTGGAGAATGTCGTTCATCGTAACTTCATCAATACTGGAAATGTTAAGTAAATCTTGATATTCTTTCAGTTGTTGCAACACACGGTCATATTTGTTCCGTGTAAGCTTAAGATAGTTTCCAGTGCTGCATAATTAACTGGAGTTTGGTCACTCATGTTTTCACATTTGTTAATCTGCCTGTGAGAGGTGACCCTTTAAGCCTTGAGGGTAATTTTACATTTTTGAGAGTAGACATCTTGGAAGTATTGCTAGTCGTATGGACTTTAACTATTTCTGGGACTTGAATTAGTAGAGCTACTAGTTTCCGAACTAGAGCTGTTTATCATTTAAAATATACACTACTGTATAATCATACACGCTATAATTTGAGTGGTAAGCCTGTATCAATGCTGGTATTCCGCAAGTTAGCCCATCATTATCACTCTTGGTTGGTACAGAGACACAGGTTAACACTCAAAGGTTAAATGAATATAGTTAAATTATATCTATAGTTATACTGTATTAATATCAGGTTGACAACACAACTCGGGTTGTCATGAATACTGCATAAAAATATGTATTGCTAGGTTGTAATATATGTTCAACTCTAGACAAGTGTAAAAATTCTTACCCTTACACCAGGTTAGCACAATAAATTAGACTAGGATGTTGTACAACACCAGCCTAAAATGTCCTACCCTTGTGCAAGAATTTGCTGTAAATAATGTGGTATGCAGTAAATGTTATTTGGTGCAATATTAAAGTAATGTTTTGTATACTTAAATTACAAAAACATTTATAAGTAACTTTTAAGTAAAGTAGCCTCTTATCAACCTCTTGTAATGAAAAGGGCACAATTGTTCTTTTGGCATAGGCCTCAGAACAATAATAGTGCTTTGTTGTAAGTTTTGTTTGCTATGAGATTGAAAAGTTAGGCTAGAAAATGCAAATATATGGCAGTGTCTTCCTGCTATAATTTATGTATAATATTGCACTAATGTTAGATCAGGATCTTATATCTAGATGCAATGTACCTACTGGTTAACTGATATAATCATCTAGGTTCGAAGGACCATATTTTATGTGGTAAAACTCCAGGTAGTATATCTCCTTTTAAATTGACTTCAATAACATAAAGTTTATCTTATTTATATTCTTAGTAAGTAAGAATTAATTGAGTAGACTGTATGTACTTGTTAAAACTGCCTGAAATTAATCTCACATAATTGGGGGGACAATTTGTAGCTTAAACCACTTTAAGATGGCTCCTTCTTAAACTACCAATTGTTTACCTAAGTTTAATTTTATATCATACCACATATGGTGGTCTAATCTACTATTATTTCAATAATTATTACTAGTTATGAACACTACTTCTACAATAATTAGAGTGGTCTTAGCTGAGCCTGTAGTATGGGCCTGCTAAGGCTGTGTAGTTTATTGCATCAAATGGGTGTGGCTCTGTGCCTCATGGTGCCACGTAATGGCGGCTGTGGGAGGCTACAAGCGTTGACAAACAGCTAGGTTAATTATTTGTATGGTCCAACTGTCTGCACTGCATCTTGCTATTCCAAGTCACAATTTACCTGTTTGGGATGCAAGGAGTTAATAACAGGTCCCTAAACATATCAATTACAGGTATAACATGAAATATGAAGGCTGTAAGTGGGGTACACGTACATTGTGGTGGTGTTATTCATACATTGTAACCGACTTATCTTAATAATGTTAAAAATGTGCACACAGATTTAAACATAAAGATACTTGGTAAGCTGGATACTGGAGTGCTCTTATTTGTAGTAGTGGTGTTGCTATGGCAGTTTCTTGAGACAGAGTAGGTCTATCCTATGTGGCTATTATCACAACACACGAGCACCCTTTGTTATTGTTTTGTATGTGGGGTAGCGTCAGTAAGTGACGCTCTGGCTTCCCTGAACTCTTGGTTCCACTTCTAAGTTAAATTTACGTTAACAAGAAAGTCAAGCTATATTTTGGTGTTAGTAATTATATTCAGTCTTATTGAACACTTTTTTATTCAATTTAGATATTAAACTGTTGTATGAACAGTGTTTAATAATGTAAATACACGGCGACGTCGATGACGTCACGGAGTCTCCCATTCTCTAATTCAAGAGGAAACTCAAGGGAATACTATGTTATATGTGTATGTGTGTGTCGGTTTCCCGATACACCTGCCCCTGATTCTGGACCCACTTATTCCCCTGGACAAACCTGCCCCCTGATTCTGGACTTCCTTGTTCCCCTAGCCACACCTGCCCCTGATGCTGACCCCCTTGTTCCCCTTGCCACACCTGCCCCTGATGCTGGACCCCCTTGTTCCCCTTGCCACACCTGCCCCTGATGCTGGACCCCCTTGTTCCCCTTGCCACACCTGCCCCTGATGCTGGACCCCCTTGTTCCCCTTGCCACACCTGCCCCTGATGCTGGACCCCCTTGTTCCCCTTGCCACACCTGCCCCTGATGCTGGACCCCCTTTCTACCCCTGGCCACACCTGCCCCTGATGCTGGACCCCTTGTTCCCCTGGCCACACCTGCCCCTGATGCTTGACCCCCTTGTTCCCCTGGAACCACCACCCCCTAATGCTGGATCCTCTTGTTCCCCTGGCCACACCTGCCCCTGATGCTGGACCCCCAAGTTCCCTTGGCCACACCTGCCCCTGATGCTGGACCCTCTTCCGCCCCTGGCCACACCTGCCTCTGATGCTGGACCCCCTTGTTCCCTTGGCCACACCTGGCACTGATGCTGGACCACCTGTTCCCCTGGCCACACCTGGTTGATACCTGCTTGATGGGGTTCTGGGAGTTCTTCTACTCCCCAAGCCCGGCCCGAGGCCAGGCTTGACTTGTGAGAGTTTGGTCTACTAGGCTGTTGCTTGGAGCGGCCCGCAGGGCCACATACCCTCCACAGCCCAGTTGGTCCGGCACTCCTTGAAGGAAACAATCTAGTTTCGTCTTGAAGATGTCCACGGTTGTTCCTGTAATATTTCTGATGCTTGCTGGTAGGACGTTGAACAACCGTGGACCTCTGATGTTCATACAGTGTTCTCTGATTGTGCCCATGGCACCTCTGCTCTTCACTGGTTCTATTCTGGATTTTCTTCCATGTCGTTCACTCCAGTACGTCGTTATTTTACTGTGCAGATTTGGGACCTGTCCCTCCAGTATTTTCCATGTGTATATTATTTGATATCTCTCTCGTCTCCTTTCTAGTGAGTACATTTGGAGAGCTTTGAGACGATCCCAATAATTTAGGTGCTTTATCTCGTCTATGCGTGCCGTATATGTTCTCTGTATTCCTTCAATTTCAGCAATCTCTCCTGCTCTGAAGGGGGAAGTGAGTACCGAGCAGTACTCAAGACGGGACAACACAAGCGATTTGAAGAGTACAACCATTGTGATGGGATCTCTGGACTTGAAGGTTCTCGTAATCCATCCTATCATTTTTCTGGCTGACGCAATACTTGTTTGGTTATGCTCCCTAAACGTTAGGTCGTCGGACATTATTCCCAAATCCTAGACATGCTGTTTTCCTACTATGGGCAGATTCGATTGTGTTTTGTACCCTGTATTATATTTAAGATCCTCATTTTTGTCGTATATGAGTACCTGGAATTTATCACCGTTAAACATCATGTTATTTTCTGCTGCCCAATCGAAAACTTTGTTAATATCTGTTTGTAGTTTATCAATGTCTTCAGCAGAGGTAATTTTCATGCTGATTTTTGTATCATCTGCAAACGATGACACGAAGCTGTGTCTTGTGTTTTTGTCTATATCTGATATGAGAATAAGGAACAGCAGTGGTGCAAGGACTGTACCTTGAGGTACAGAGCTTTTAACTGCGCTCGGACTCGATTTTACTTGATTGACTGTTACTCTTTGTGTTCTGTTCGACAGGAAATTGAGTATCCAGCGTCCTAATTTACCAGTTATACCCATTGACCTCATTTTGTGTGCAATCACTCCATGGTCAAATTTGTCGAATGCCTTTGCATAATCTGTGTATATGACATCTGCATTATGTTTTTCCTCTAATGCCTCAGTGATTTTGTCATAGTGGTCAAGTAGCTGTGAGAGGCATGATCTTCCTACTCTAAATCCATGTTGGCCTGGATTGTGGAGGTCATTGGTTTCCATGAATCTAGTGACCTGACTCCTGATCACTCTCTTAAATACTTTTATTATGTGGGACGTTAGTGCAACTGGTCTATAATTCTTTGCCAGTGCTTTGCTACCACCCTTGTGTAGAAGGGCAATGTCTGCTGCTTTAAGCGCATCTGGTATCTCCCCCGCGTCCAAGCTCTCCCTTCACACTATACTGAGCGCCTGTGCTACTGGCACTTTGCATTTCTTTATAAATATTGAATTCCATGAGTCTGGACCCGGGGCTGAGTGCATGGGCATATTGTTAATTTCTCCTTCAAAGTCTGCCTCGCTCATGCTGATATCAGTTATATTTACAGGTGTTTGAGTATCATTCATAAAGAAAGTGTCCGAATCTTCCACTTTCATGCTGAGTATCGGAGAGCTAAACATGTCTTCATACTGCTTTTTTAGGATTTCACTAATTTCTTTGTCATCCTCGGTGCATGTACCTTCGCTAATACGAATAGGTCCAATACTGGCAGTGGTTTTCGCTTTTGATTTAGCATATGTCAAAATACCTGCCCCTGATGCTGGACCCCCATTGTTCCCCTTACCACACCTGCCCCTGATGCTGGACCCTCTTGTTTCCCTGGCTACACCTGCCCCTGATGCTGGACCCCCTTGTTCGCCTTGCCACACCTACCACTGATGCTGGACCCTCTTTTTCCCCTGGCTACACCTGCCACTGATGCTGGACCCTCTTTTTCCCCTGGCAACACCTGCCCCTGATGCTGAACCCCCTTTCTACCCCTGGCCACACCTGCCCCTGATGCTGGACCCACTTGTTCCCCTGGCCACACCTGCCCCTGATGCTGGACCCTCTTCTGCCCTGGCCAGACCTGTCCCTGATGCTGGACCCTCTTCTGCCCCTGGCCACACCTGCCCCTGATGCCGGACCCTCTTCTGCCCCTAGCCACACCTGCCCCTGATGCTGAAGTGTGCAAGGTACTAGGACGGAGGCGAGATTGAGTGTGACGGCAGAGCCCCTCTTTTGCAGCGAGGATGGGGGACGCGCTATGCAGTTATTAACACTGAGAAGGCTTAAGTAACAGGGCTTGTCCTTCTACCCTGGCACGATATCCAAGAACACCGACAATCCACCGTCGAACCCACGCCACTCTAGGCTAGTGAGCCCACTGGGGTTCAGGTCTGTTCTATTACACCCATGAGTTCATCCGTGTGGCCAATACTGAACATTGCCAGAACCGTTCCCCACCCTTTAGTTTTCATTATTATTATTATTTTTATTTTCTTCCACAGACGTGGCCCACACATTTACAATGCTAACTAGCATATATATATTTTCGTCTGTACTCCATGGACAGGGTGAGAGATCTGTTAAACATATAGTTCAGGGATTTATTGAACAATTAACCGCAGGTGATTGTAGTGCATATAAAATGCCAATCTAACCTACAGACATAAATACATAGATGCACAGAGTTACGTCTGCCTTATATGAAGTGGTCGATGTGTCTTTTACATATTGTCATTAATGTTCATTTACGAAGGTGAAATATAATTCTGATCAGCTTCCACATAAACTTTATACACATATATATACATACGCACAACTATACATATATTCATCTACATATACACACACATACATACATACATACATACACATACATATATGGCTCTCCGACTTTGGGTGGGTAAGATAGCTCATAGAGAAACTAGTGTGTTATTAAGAACTTAACCACTACAGGTGATTAAGATGCTATTTACAAGTTCAGGTTATATAGTTACATAACATACATATATTGAATAATTGATATATTACACGGTCAATCATGGGTACAACTCCAATATATCATCAATTGTTCCTTTATTCATATAGTAGTTACAGAGTTCAGCATACCTCAGCCCAGCAGGGTGAAAGTCTGTCAATGTGGGACATTCTACAATATAATGTTCAAGAGAGTGCATGTTTTCTTTTGCACAAAATTGACACATTGTGTACTCGACATTTGGGTTTTGAGAAAGCTGCCAGATACGTCTGTATCCCAGGCGTATTCTGGCCACTATAACATCACATTGCCGGGTTCTTGTTCTATTAGTCCAATATGTGAATGTCTCCTCACGATATTTATCATAATATTTAATGCTACAACTTTCAAGTCTTTGTGAATTTGTTAGGTTAAGATTTTCATTAGATACTTAAGTATTCCCTTTGTCACAGCTAATGAAACACCCATATCAATAGCAACTACTGGTTCTCTACAGGCTGTCTGTGCAAGCATATCAACAGTGTCATGCCTTAAGATGCCAACATGTGATGGTATCTTTGCAGCATAGTGACAGGAGGAAGCCACGGGAATAGGTTACATTGAAGATTAACGTTTGCAATTCAAAACATTTAACTATCTGATGAACAAATCCACAAGGGCAGTGATGAGGGTTCGAACCTACGCACGGGATGTTCACAGATACGCTTTGATGTATTACGTTAGTGATTTGTGTGTTTAACTATCTCCCTCTGGAATGGTTGCAGATATGTTATAAATGATAGGAAAGACTGAAAACGTGCTACAGGCAGCCGACAATGTCTCGTTATACCATATTGTTTGCAGCTAATTTAGTATCATAAGCGAGTTTGTTACAACTTTATAAATCTGCCTTAATTAAAGTACATACGTCAGTCTGAAGAACAAACGGGCAGGGGTTTATCAGTTTTCTTCCCTGTTCTCAGATTCTGAATGCCAATATTTTAGTAGTCTTCATTTTCCTTATTTTCTGTTAATTGTACCCATTTTAAATGTCACACTAATCAACAAAATTGGTTTGGAAGCAATTTGTCACCACCGATACCCGTTTGTTTTGTATTTGTAGAGCTGTCAACCTCTGAGGTGTTTACAAGGCCACCACAATAACTTACCGACCAGCCAGCAGTTATACTTTTGTCTTTAACACAGACCGAGACGAGAGTAAACTCATCTATATAAATAAAAATGGAAATGTTCGTTTGTTCAAAATCGCTAATCTCCGAAAGTTCTTCATAGATTGCTTTGAAATTTCCCCACAATATTCCATTCGCATCCGCCCAGGTTTTTATATACATATTATATAGATGTCCCGTCTGTGACGGTCAAAATACATACTTTTTCTGAAAAACTGTTTTTAATGTAGTTTTCACGTATGGGAAATCTTCGCAACCTCTTTACCGATTGCTTTGAAATTTTGACACAACGTTGCATTCGAATAGGCGCGCGTTTTTATATATCTACTATATAGATGCCACCCCTCTGACATGTAAAAATATACGGTTTTTTTTAATAGCACCATCTGTTGCACACAATAGCAATATGCACGCAATACTAAATATGTCACTAATTCCATTTCAATGTTTCCGATTGCATCGATAAATTTTATTTTCATAGATTTCGATTTTATTTTTTATTGAATCATTTTGTGTGAATTGTGTTGGAATTGAGCTGTGTTGTTTACCATACCGTTCATTTCTTAAGTATAGATGCCATACCTGTGACAGGTAAAACTGTGGTTATCTTGAAAAACAGCTCTAGTTGCAACCCGTTCTCACACTTTATTACAGTCAATATTGACTTATTTAATACGTGCATATGTGACATACTAAACATACTAGTTTACCTTGAAAAGCTTCATAGAAAACATCAACCTTACCTAACCTTCTTAGTATGTTAAGATAAGCATCTTATAGCTTCGTAATTACAATTATTACTTAACCTATACTTATAATAGGTTAAGTAATAATTGTAATTACGAAGCAATAAGATTCTTAACATACTAAGAAGGTTAGGCAAGGTCGGTGTTTTCTATGAAGCTTTTCACGGTAAACTAGCATTTTTAGTACGTCACATATGTACTTATTAAATAAGTCAATATTGACTATACGAAAGTGCGAGAACGGGTTGCCATCTGTTGCATGTAAGAGCAATACACGTGCTGTACTAAATATGTTGCAATTTCATTTCAATGTTTCTGATTGCAATGACATTGAATTTTCATGAAATTTTATATATTTTCATTTAATTATTTTTTGTGAATTGCATTGGGATGTAGCCGTGTTTTCCATACCATTCCTTTTGTGCGTCTAGTTTCTTTTTATTTTCATTTTTTCATTTTTTAACTCTTATATTTCAATGATGGAAACAATCAGATCACTTTATGTTCCCATTTTCTGATGGGAATATCAGACCATTTGGGAAGGCATCAGACGAGGGAGTGGGGAATGGTGGGGATGACGAGGGGACAAGGGAAGGGGTAAAGGTGGCGATGGACGAGGGAGTTTCGGATGATGGGGATGGGAGAATGGAGAATGGTCGGGAGGACAAAGGGACAGGGGAATGGGCAGGGTGGGAAGTAAGAGAGGGTGGTGGAGTGGGGAATGGTGAGGACGACGAGGAGACGGGCGAGGGAAAATGGTGGGGAGGACTGGAGGACAGAGAAGGTTGCCCAGGCTCGGCAACGCGTGGCCGGGTACTGCCAGTTTGTATTTGCACACACACACACACACACACACACACACACACACACACACTTATATTATATCCACGACGTTTAATAATTTAGAAAGGGTTCGTATCCCAGTTTTGTGGCACTGGGTTAGAATTCAGCACGACGTCTCCCCCTCGAACAGCTACCACACACTGTAGCACTCTTAAAAAAGAGAGTTACACACTGAGAAAACTTTCCCACCGATACATCACGTTAATATTTCCATATTTCTTCGTGCAGCTACACTTCAGCAACTGTTTAATTTTGCTCAATACAAGAGGAACTAGATACACAAAATTGTAAAATATTTATTAAAAACCACTTACATTTGTTCAAAAGAATATTTAAAAAATCAAAGTCTCAAGCAACTTGCGTTATAAAGTAGGTAAAACCTATAAAATATCAACCTAAGTCATTTTGACTATCTAGCATCACAAAGAAAGCTAATGAATTTGAAAATCTATTGCAAAGTTTTTAAGGGAATTACAAACGGTACTCTTAATATCTTTCCATTAATATTGGTAGAACTTTCAATATTTTTAGAGTTAAGACAGATTCCTTACAAGTTTAGAATACTTTCTTACAAAATATTTGAAGTAAAATAACTACAGGTAAACAATTGCAATACAATTTGTAACAGTTAATACCAAATTGTATAACCGTTTAACAAAAAAAAAATAAATAAAAGCATTTATTTAAAAAGACTAATTTACACATCTATTTACTTAAAAAGACTAATTTGTCCTCAGCGTCGGCAGGACAAAGTCTGGTTTCTTGCTCAGATTCGGTAGCCGAAGTCAACAGATTCAAGTCTCCATTCTCTGGATGCCGAGTAAATATTTGGATACTGGTCAATGGTTTCGTTAGAAGCTTTGAGGCTCTGAAATATATAATTTCATACCTAGTTCGATGACAGAGTTCATAGTTGTAGCGGAAAAAGGGGGCTGATGGGTTTATGTTCTTACGATGGGAAACCTCCTGAGGACTCCTGGGTCATGGCTGCCAAGGCGAATGCTTGCAAGCGGTCTTGTCGGAAGAAGAGTTTTGTCATCCGGTTGCCAATTCAAGTAACTGATTGTTGATCGACTGCACCCGGAATGTGATTATGGTAGTCTGGTGAACTGGCTTTGCTATAGGAGGTATGAGCAACCGATTACGAATTAATGAAGGGATACTGTGATGGTACTCTGGTACCGGGTTATAGGAAGGATGAATACTTTACTGCAAATGATAGTTCCTGGATATCAAGTACCTAGTTAGAGGTAAACTGTTGACCCGATGGGCGCGAGATTTTAGCCGTTTTCTGTGTAAATCCGATGAATGTTTGTCGGTGAAAAGTATGGAGGGATTATTTGCTGGCAGTCGTGAATGGAGATGGAAATGTATTTCATGGTTGTAAGTGTAAAAATCTAGTTTTGTTTGTAGTCGCTCGTTTTGCCGAGCATCCTGACCCTGGTTGAACGACGAAGGAGAACAATTACGCTGTTGGACCATCACCGGCGTTGTTGGATACCAGATACCTTGTATGACGAGGAAACAAAGTTTGCCCGACAGATAATCTATTTGACGCCGGATGATGCGAATATTTGTAGTCGACAACTGTGTGGCATTGTCCGTCTGTTAACCGTTCATGAAGAGACTGAAGAGACCTAGGAATATATCGAGTTTGGAACCTTTGACTCCCGACTCCGTTGGTCAGAGTCTCATGGTCTGTGGTTCATATTTCCCACATGGGGAACTCTTAACGGCCGTTAACGACGCCGGGCGTCTGGTACGTTTTCGGTTTGATTTGTTGTAATAGCGCCTGGCTTTGGTTGGTAATGGCTGGAGGAACAAAACGTCTGGTTCCTGGTTTGATTCTCTGCTGTACTGTGATGCCGGCTCGTGGGGTTGAACGTTTGTTTCCTGGCAAGATGAAAGTGTTTTTCTGTTGGTCGTGGAGCGCAAAGTTTGAATGGTTGTTGCTTGTTGCTAGAGACACTAAAGGCTGGGTGGCTGGAAGAACAAAGCCGAAACATTTCTTCTCGAGTGTCAGGAGAGAATGAAACATCCTGCAGTGCTTCACAATAATTAGAGGTCTGGAGGTCTGAGCTTATCAGACACATGCTTTCGAATGCGTGATCGTCAACGTTCCAAAGTTCGTCAATACGAGATAAAGCGTCGGAGTCCGGGTCTGTGCTTGCATATACAGAAGCAGCTGTGTCTAATTCATCCATCATAGGATTAATGAACGTTGCATAAAACTTAACGAAAATCTTGTACAATGTTTCTTTGTCAAGCCGGGACAACAACGTCTTAACAGTATTTTTATTTATCAACTTTTTAGTGTTTATCTGGCTTCTAGGTGTGATTGCTCCCCCGTGCCAGAAGCCGAGTTTATTATGTGGCTGGCAAACCATCTCATGAGCCGAATGGTTGAAAGATTGGTTTATATTTTGCAGTTCCACATTCTCTTTAATGATACCAGCGATCAAACTTTTTAAACAGTTTAACAATTTCTCGTCTTCGGGTACGGACCGACTTTTCTTCAAAATCGTAGCGAGTTTTAACACATAACCGAATTTTTCGGTTAATAATGAAACAATATTTTGAGTCGAACACTGATCACCTTGAGAAAAGACTGCATTAGTCAGCTGCATTATTTGTTCATCCAGTGCTAAATACTCCGACTCCTCCTTCCAACCGAGTATCATCTCACACGTGATTTTCTCCGTCTTTAGAAGCGTGCACATTGATAACCGAACACGTACTGGTGGACCTTGTAGTAGACAGAATATTTGACGCGCGTCTAATAGATTTCGAGTAGCGTAGCGCCTGGTGGAACCGTTGTGCAATTGATCTAAGGAGACTTAACCTGCCAGGCCAAGTTGTGGGTGCAGCAGTAGGTGAAGGAGGGCCCACGCCGCCTGTGGACTACGTTGCTGGCTACTGAGGTCTTGTGTTGTGGTGTTCGAGTTGACGATTGTGTCGGCTAGTGAAACGGCCGTTTGAGCCAGTGGACAAAGCCCAGCTGTTCGTTAATCCACCCGACAAAGTCCCATGTTAATAAATAACTTTGTTCTCATTTGTTCTTTAATATTATTTTTCTATAAAGGTTCTTTGTATAGTTAGGCAAAGCATAGGTGTTTAGATTCTGTTGGTTATTACTTGTATTATAAGTACGTGAGTGACGCATTTAGAGCACTGTGGTTCGAACAGAGGTCGCCAGCGAAGCCCTTGTTGAGAAATGTTTGAATGTCATCAGTTGAGTCGAGTGTAAATCGCAGCCCTTCTTCCAAACAAAGACCCAAAAGTGATTCATGTACCCGCCAAACCCCTGTTTATNTAATCATACACGCTATAATTTGAGTGGTAAGCCTGTATCAATGTTGGTATTCCGCAAGTTAGCCCATCATGTATCACTCTTGGTTGGTACAGAGACACAGGTTAACACTCAAAGGTGAATGATTATAGTTAAATTATATCTATAGTTATACTGTATTATATCAGGTTGACAACACAACTCGGGTTGTCATGAATACTGCATAAAAATATGTATTGCTAGGTTGTAATATATGTTCAACTCTAGACAAGTGTAAAAATTCTTACCCTTACACCAGGTTAGCACAATAAATTAGACTAGGTTGCTGTACAACACCAGCCTAAAATGTCCTACCCTTGTGCAAGAATTTGCTGTAAATAATGTGGTATGCAGTAAATGTTATTTGGTGCAATATTAAAGTAAGTTTTGTATACTTAAATTACAAAACATTTATAAGTAACTTTTAAGTAAAGTAGCCTTTATCAACCTCTTGTAATGAAAAGGGCACAATTGTTCTTTTGGCATAGGCCTCAGAACAATAATAGTGCTTTGTTGTAAGTTTGTTTGCTATGAGATTGAAAAGTTAGGCTAGAAAATGCAAATATATGGCAGTGTCTTCTGCTATAATTTATGTATAATATTGCACTAAGTTAGATCAGGATCTTATATCTAGATGCAATGTACCTACTGGTTAACTGATATAATCATCTAGGTTCGAAGGACCATATTTATGTGGAAAACTCAAGGCAGTATATCTCCTTTTAAATTGACTTCAATAACATAAAGTTTATCTATTTATATTCTTAGTAAGTAAGAATTAATTGAGTAGACTGTATGTACTTGTTAAAACTGCCTGAAATTAATCTCACATATTGGGGGACAATTGTAGCTTAAACCACTTTAAGATGGCTCCTTCTTAAACTACCAATTGTTTACCTAAGTTTAATTTTATATCATACCACATATGGTGGTCTAATCTACTATTATTTCAATAATTATTATAGTTATGAACACTACTTCTACAATAATTAGAGTGGGCTTAGCTGAGCCTGTAGTATGGGCCTGCTAAGGCTGTGTAGTTTATTGCATCAAATGGGTGTGGCTCTGTGCCTCATGGTGCCACGTAATGGCGGCTGTGGGAGGCTACAAGCGTTGGCAAACAGCTAGGTTAATATTGTATGGTCCAACTGTCTGCACTGCATCTTGCTATTCCAAGTCACAATTACCTGTTGGGATGCAAGGAGTTAATAACAGGTCCCTAAACATATCATTACAGGTATAACATGAAATATGAAGGCTGTAAGTGGGGTACACGTACTTGTGTTGGTGTATTCATTCATTGTAACCGACTTATCTTAATAATGTTAAAAATGTGCACACAGATTTAAACATAAAGATACTTGGTAAGCTGGATACTGGAGTGCTCTTATTTGTAGTAGTGGTGTTGCTATGGCAGTTTCTGAGACAGAGTAGGTCTATCCTATGTGGCCATTATCACAACACACGAGCACCCTTTGTTATTGTTTGTAGTGGGGTAGCGTCAGTAAGTGACGCTCTGCTTCCCTGAACTCTTGGTTCCACTTCAAAGTTAAATTACGTTAACAAGAAAGTCAAGCTATATTTTGGTGTTAGTAATTATATTCAGTCTTATTGAACACTTTTTTATTCAATTTAGACATTAAACTGTTGTATGAACAGTGTTTAATAATGTAAATACACTGCGATGTCGATGACGTCATGGAGTCTCCCATTCTCTAATTCAAGAGGAAACTCAAGGGAATACTATGTTATATGTGTATGTGTGGTCGGTTTCCCGACATAATTCTGGGGGGGAAGAACACGGGTCGAAGTCCCGGTAAGGACTGCGATCACTTTATTCTTCTCCTTCAGAATTATAGTACTGCTACATTTGAGTTTACATTGTTGTGCTGCAGTCCTTTGGGGACGTATGTCCCGTACTGGCGTATCGGGTGCTGGAAGTCGTTGCACGTCTTCTTTCCTTGCCAGTTCTAAAGGATCTAATTTCTCTAAAGTTTGAGAGTAGTGTTGCCTCGGCATTTTGCTTTCACTATTCTCAAGATGCCCTGGCTGTCTGGATGAACAGAGACTATTTGACCTATAGGCCACTCTGAGCGTGGTCCATCACTATCCACCAGAACTATGTCACCAGGGTTCAAGTTAATTCTGTTGCAGGGGTTGTTTGCCCCATAATGATACTCTCTCAGAGCTGTAAGGTATTCTCGAGTCCATACGTCATTCCACCGACTTATCACCCTTGATAGATGTTGTGGTGTCTGTGTATAGCTGAGATAGTCTTGGTAGTAAGGTTGATGTAAAGTCATTCCTGGTTACTGACTTTAATAATAATAAACGATTACATGATAGAGTAGCTCCCAAGCTTGGCAGGCGTCCTGTGTGCTGTTTACCTTCTCTAGTGGCGTCCAGCCGCCGCACATAGAAAACGGATGGTACCATTTTCTGTGAACATGACATCCCTCCTTTTCTTTAAAAAGAATGAATACAGGATGTCTACCATGCTTGTAGCACAAAGCAAAGTTATTGACACAAAGTAAGTTATTAACATATCAAGAGATATTGCATACATTTAACATTAATTAAACACACAAAGAATTTAAACAATCTTTACCACAAAGGATTTCAATGTTAAAAATACATATGCAATGTTAAACAAACATGAAAGAAACTGTAATACAAAGTTACAAAATATTGAATGAGAGATCTGCATTATTCAAACAATATTAAATTTAGTTCAGCATAACAAGTAAATACTTTGCATTACATAGGAACACAATAATCATCATATCGTGTAGGGCGTTTAACATGACGTTTTGGACGAGAGTCCTTAAATACAAAAACATCCCTCGATGAATTGTTTATCGAGTTATAACTCATTTTTTTTTCTTTTGCACGACTTTGCACTTCATCATTTTCTACACTAGTTGGAATCACTTTGAAATAAGCCATATTACGTGTTATACTATGATCTCTATTACTCGCTGTTACCATAGTTCCTTTTACACTAATCACTTTATATGGTTTTGTATCATACGGCATATCTAGCTTTCCCTCTTTTTTCTTTTTAACGAGAACAGTATCTCCAACCTTTATGAATTGTTCCTTTGCACGTTGATCATGAGCAATTTTCATTTTGCCCTTGGCTAGTGCATCCTTCTGAGCGAGACGTTTATCCGTTACCTTGGCTGGCATGACAGGTAGTGCGATTCTCATAGGACGTCCAAATAAAAGTTCGCCAGGCGACTTGCCCAGTGTTCCATGCGGTGTTGCACGGTAGTTCCTGAGAAAAGCATACATAGCTTGTTTCCAGGATCGTCCTTCGGCATGAGCACAGCGTACAGCTTTCATGAGAGGTTGCATGAATCTCTCGACTTCTCCATTTGCTTGTGGATGTAGTGGCATCACACGGCGGTGTTTGAATCCAATATGCTCAGCAAAGTTGACAAAGTCTTGTCCATTAAATGGCGGTCCATTGTCCGTCTTGACAACTTCAGGAATGCCAAAGTTTGAAAAGATCTTGTCGAGTTTCGGGATGACAGCCTTTGCAGATGTGGAAGTGATGATTTCTACTTCTGGATAACGTGAGTGATCATCAATGACTACCATCAAGTACTCTCCAGTTGGTAGCGGTCCACAGAAGTCCATCGATACTTCCATCCATGGTGCAGCAGGTAGTGGTGAAGGTTGTAGAGGTGTTGGTCTTGAAGTATCCACTGCAGCTTGGCAAGGGACACAGGCATCATGCATGTCCTTAGCTTGACGATCAATGCCAGGAAACCACACCTTTTCTCGTAGCAGCTGTTTGGTCCTTACAAGACCTTGGTGTCCTTGATGTGCAAGCTTCAGAGCACGTTGCTGGAGAACAGCTGGAATGACGATACGAGTACCTCGCAGCACGGTGTCGCGTTGTTGCGTAACACTTAATTCTGTCTGGATGCGTTCAAGTGCTTTGAATGCATCTTGGTCAACTCCTGAGGGTGGGATGCGTGGAAACTTTTTCTTAGTCAATGCATCCACTGTTGCTTGCAGAGTTGGGTCCTCTAGGGTTGCAGTACGTATTTCATCAAGAGTGAGAGCCTTAGGGACTGCATCACAGGTTACAGAGTGTACATATTCCTCGGCAACTTGCTGATGCTTGGTGATGGTGAAACTGTTGGCAGGATGTCGACTGATGTAATCAGCGGGATTGCCTGCACCTGGCTTGTATTTCACCGTAAAGTTGTATGGTTGCAGACGAAGAGCCCATCTCTCAATGCGAGCTGGTGGTTTGGACTTTGGATTATTGAAGATGGTCTCCAACGGTTTGTGGTCAGTGACTATCGTGGTAAAGGGTGCACCAAGCAGATACACATTGAAGTGTTCACAGCCCCATACAAGAGCAAGAGCTTCCTTCTCTGTCTGACTGTATCGTTGCTCAACATCTGTGAGAGAACGGCTGGCGTAGGCAATTACTACTCTTGAATCTGGTTGACCAGGTTGTGTTGGGCTAACACAGCACCTAAACCAACAGGACTAGCATCCACCGTTAACTCAGTGTCCATTGATGGATCAAAGTATGCAGCAGTCGCATTTTCTACTAGTGCATCTTTCACAGCATCAAATGCATTTGCTCGACATCGCTCCAGTACCATGATGCATTTTTCTTCAGGAGCTCACGTAGAGGCTTCGTAATGGTAGCAAAATCTGGAATGAAGCGAGAACAGTAGTTTGCCATTCCCAGAAAACTATGTACTTCAGTGGATGTTGAAGGAGGTGCAGCATTCTTGATATCTGCAACTTTCTTAGGATCTGGAGACAGACCTTTGTCACTAAGTACATGTCCAAAGAATTCAATTTTATGTTTGATTGAACTCACACTTGCTCGGCTTAGCGTCAAATTCTTTTCTCGTAAGCGTTGCAATGTTGCACGAAGAGCTTTGTCGTGTTCAGCTTGGGTACGGCCATAAACAATGATGTCATCAGACATGTTGTCAGCATTAGGTATATCTTGCAATACCTGGCTGATGATGTGCTGGAATACTTCAGCAGCACTGTTAATACCAAAACTCAGGCGCTTGTACCTATACAGACCTCGATGTGTCGTAAACGTTGTGATGAATCGACTCTCATCATCAAGTTCAAGCTGATGATAGCCCTTGTTTAAATCTAACTTGCTGAATACAGTTGCACCATTCAAGCGGTATATCATATCATCTACAGTGGGTGTGGATGGCGTTCACGCATTATTGCCTTGTTGGGAACACGCATGTCTACACAAATGCGTATCTCATCTGGATTCTTCGGCTTTGGTGGAGTGACAATTGGGCTTACCCATGGTGTTGGGCCTGTTACCGGTTCAATGATATCTAGTTCTATCAGCCTATCCAGTTCGACATCGACTTTCTTGCGAGTATGGAATGGTTGTCGGCGATGTGGTTGGGCAACTGGAATTACATCTGGGTTGATATGCAGATGTACCTTGCTATCAGTATAACAACCTATGGATTTAAATCGATCAGAAAATTCAGCAACAATAGCATCAACATTGTTTGCAGATTCCACTGCTACAGCATTAGAAAGCTGAAGTAGCCCCATTTGGTTGAAGTCTTTGTAACTGAGTAAGACTCCTTTGCATTCCTAACAACATGGAATGTAGTAATGAGCATTTTGTCTGATGGATTCCCCCCTTGCGTCTGTTGGCTTCCCCTTTGAGTCTGATGGCTTCTACTTTGTGTCAGGTAGCTTCCCCCCTTTTGTGACTGCTGGCTTCGCCCTTGTGTCTGTTGGCTTCCCCCGTGTCTCTGATGGCTTTTACCTTGTGTCTGTTGGCTTCCTCCTTTGTGTCTGTTGGCTTCCACCTTTGTGTCTGTTGGCTTCCCCTTTGTGTCTTTTGGCTTCCCCTTTGTGTCTTTGGCTTCCCCCTTGTTTCTGGTAGCTTCTCCTTTGTGTCTGTGGGCTTCCCCATTGTGTCTAATGGTTTCCCACTTGTGTCTGTTGGCTTCCACCTTTTGTCTGTTGGCTTCCCCCTTGTGTCGGTTGGCTTCCCCTTTTTTCTGATGGCTATCCCCTGTGTCTGTTGGCTTCCCCCGTGAGTCTGATGGCTTTTACCTCGTGTCTGTTGGCTTCCTCCTTTGTGTCTGTTGGCTTCCCCTTTGTGTCTTTTGGCTTCCCCTTTGTATCTGTTGGCATCCCCCTTGTTTCTGGTAGCTTCTCCTTTGTGTCTGTTGCTTCCCCCTGGTGTCTGTTGGCTTCCCCTTTGTGTCTGTGGGTCCTCATGAGTCTGGTGGCTTACCCCCTTGTGTCTGTGGGCTTCCCCTTGTGTCTGTGGGCTTCCCCCATTGTGTCTGATAGCTTCCCCCTTGTGTCTGATGGCTTCCCCTTTTGTCTGTTGGCTTCCCCCTTGTGTCTGTTGGCTTCACCCTTGTGTCAGCTGCCTTTCCCCTTGTCTCTGATAACTTCCCCTTCTGTCTGTTGGCTTCGCTCCTTGTGTCTGATGGCTTCCCCCCTGGTGTCTGTTGCTTTCCCCTTGTGTCTGTTGACTTCCCCTTGTGTCTGTTGGCTTCCTCCTTGTATCTGATCGCTTCGCTCATCTGTCTGTTGGCTTCCTCCTTGTATTTGATGGCTTTGCCCATCTGTCCGTTGGGTTCCTCCTTGAGTCGGATGGCTTTTACTTTGTGTCAGTTAACTTCCCCCTTTGTGTCTGTTGGCTTCCCCCTAGTGTCTATTGGCTTCCCTCCCTTGTGTCTTTTGGCTTCCTCTTTGTATGTGTTGGCTTCATCCTTGAATCTGAAAGCTTCAGCTTTGTGTCTGTTGGCTTCCCTCTTGTGTCTGATGGGTTCTCCCTGGTGCCTGATGGCTTTCCCCTTCTGTCTGTTGGCTTCCCCCTTGTGTCAGCTGACATCACCCTTGTGTAAGTTGACATCACCCTTGTGTCTGTTGGCTTCCCCTGGTGTCTGCTGGCTTCCCCTTGTGTCTTTTGGCTTCCCCATTGTGTCTGTTGGCTTCCCTTTGTATCTGATGGCTTCCCCTTTGTGTCTGTTGGCTTGAATGGTCCAACAAATGGCTGTTGAAGTTCAACCCGGAAATGAAAGTAATGAAACTAGGTTGAAACTAGGAGTGGAAACAGGAGGCCAGACACAGGATACAGAATAGGAGATGAAGTACTTAATGAAACGGACAGAGAGAAAGATCTAGGAGTGATATCACACCAAACCTGTCTCATGAAGCCCACATAAAAAGGATAACATCTGCGGCATATGCGAGGCTGGCTAACATCAGAACAGCGTTCAGGAACCTGTGTAAGGAATCATTCAAAATCTTTTACACCACATATGTAAGACCAATCCTGGAGTACGCGGCCCCCAGCCTGAACCCCGTACCTTGTCAAGCACAAGACGAAGCTGGAAAAAGTCCAAAGGGTGTGTGTGTACTCACCTATTTGTACTCACCTATTTGTGCTTGCGGGGGTTGAGCTTTGGCTCTTTGGTCCCGCCTCTCAACTGTCAATCAACGGTGTACAGATTCCCGAGCCTACTGGGCTCTATCATATCTTACCCTTGAAACTGTGTATGGAGTCAGCCTCCACCACATCACTGCGTGTGTGTGTGTGTGTGGTGTGTGTGTGTGTGTGTGTGTGTGGTGTGTGTGTGTGTGTGCGTGTGTGTGTGCGTGTGTGTGTGTGTGTGTGTGTGCGTGTGTACTCGCCTATTTGTACTCACCTATTTGTGCTGGCGGGGGTTGAGCTTTGGCTCTTGGTCCCGCCTCTCAACTGTCAATCAACTGGTGTACAGATTCCCGAGCCTACTGGGACTCTATCATATCTACTCTTGAAACGTGTGTATGGAGTCAGCCTCCACCACATCACTGCCTAATGCACTTCCATCCGTTAACTACTCTGACACTGAAAAGTTCCTTCTAACGTCTCTGTTGGCTCATGTGGATACTCAGTTTCCACCTGTGTCCCTTGTTCGCGTGCCGTCCCAGTGTTGAATAGTTTGTCCTTGTCTACCCGGTCGATTCCCTCTGAGGATTTTGTAGGTGTGATCATATCTCCCCTTACTCTTCTGTCTTTCCAGTGTCGTAAGGTGCATTTCCCGCAGCCTTCCTCGTAACTCATGTTCTTTTATTCTGGGACAGTCTAGTGACAGACCTCTGGACTTTTTCCAAGCTTCGTCTGTGCTTGACCAATGTAACAGGCTCCATGCGGGGCCGCATACTCCAGGATTGGTCTCACATATGTGGTGGTATACAGATTCTGAATGATTCCTTACACAGGTTCCTGAACGCTGTTCTGATGTTCAAAGAATGAGAAAGTATTAAAATATGGAAGGACAACATCTTACCGAGACCATTGTAGCGTTATCCAGAGCATACCAGCCAAGGAGGGTCCACCTTCCTCATGCAGTCGAGGAGTGTGGATGAGGCGGTACCACCGTGGGCAAGGAAGAGTGTAGTTACCTGTGTTCCTGACACCAGTGAGAGTTTACTTGTGTTTCTGACACCTGTTTGAGAGTATACCTGTTTTCCTGACACCTGTGGGAGAGTTTACTTGTGTTGCTGACACTGTGGGAGAGTTGACCTGTGTTGCTGACACCTGTGGAGAGTTTACTTGGTTGCTGAGCACCTGTGGGAGAGTTGAACTTGTGTTCCTGACACTAGTGGGAGAGTATACCTGTGTTCCTGACACCTGTGGGAGAGTATACCTGTGTTCTCTGACACCTTGGGAGAGTTTACCTGTGTTCCTGACACCTAGTGAGAGGG
>WNGS01109749.1:6688893-6735892 GCA_020271785.1 Procambarus virginalis
GGACGAGCACCAAGCATCGGCTCCTGGAGACAGACACAAAGTGGCGAAAACCACGAAATCAGAAGTTGGAGTTCGAGGAAATTGGCGTAATAACCTCGAACGTTCCATTGAAGAATAGACATCGACGAGAAGAGAAAGGACAACAACAGAGAACAAGGAAGAAACAAATGCGAAAGAGCAACACAGCACGTTAAAGAATATCAGGGTCGGGATCAGGGCCAGCAAAGTCAGGGGGCATGGGTAAACTGAGCACAGACCAGAGGTGGGCGGGCAGGGTCCGAGGAGGAGGAAGAGGAGAGGAGACAACGGAGAGGAGCAGTCAAGGACAGCAGCAGGAAGAGGGGGAGTAGAAAGAGGGGAGTGCACCGCAGCAAGGGCAGCAACTGAAAGGGAAGCAGGGGGCCAAAGAAACCTCCATAGCAAGAACAGGGGGCGCAACCACTGAAATGGGAGGGGAAGGAGCAATAGAGCCAGTAGGAGGGTCGAGGAAGAAAGTGAAACCTTCTTACCCGCTGGGGAGGAGGAAGGAGAGGAGCCAGGCTTACGCTTCTGACTTAAAGAGACTGGTGTCCCAGCAACTATGTACCGGGCAACGGATTCCAGTGTCTCAACAGGAAAAGCTGAACGAGAGCACACACGACGTCCGTTAAGAGAGCGATGGACATCTGCCTGCACCGACAGGTGGCGGGTGAGTCAGTAGATGGAGGAAAAGGATGGGAAGGAGGATTGGAGGTAGACGAGGAAGAAGACCCAGGAGACACGACAGACCGGGTAGAAAGAAGGGAACCCCAGACAGAGGACCAGGAGGGGGACCCTTCGGAACACAACTCAAAGGAACAGAGGAGGGGGCAGTGGGCGTATCAAGGTTCAAGGACGGAAACGGTTGTGAGTCTGAGGAAGGAGGAAGGACGAGGAGAGGAAGGATGCAACACGCGAGCATAAGAGATGTTAGCGTAAGGCGGGAGCCGGCAAACCTGGCACCTCGCCTCAGGAAAAGATAAACGCTCCCGGTGCTTCAAGTTGAGGACGGCTGCCTCAAGCTTGTAATGGATACAGGCACGGGAGAAGGTAGGATGGGCCTCGCCGCACTTGAGGCAGCGAGCTTGGGGAGAAGTGCACTCCGACTTAGTGACCTTCACCCCACAAAGGACAGAGAGAGACAGTCCCAGAGCAGCGGAGGGCACCATGCCCAAACCTCTAGCACTTGTTACAAAGCCGAGGAGAAGGAATATACTCCTGGACAGAGCACCTGGCGCCAGCAAGAATGACAGAGGGTGGAAGGATCCTACCATCAAAGGTGAGCTTCACAATACGAAGGGGTTGACGACGAGTAAACGAGTTAACCTGGAGGACAGAATGGCCTTGGGCATCAAGGATATGCCGAATATCATCGTGGCAATCCTGCAGATTCCGAACACCAGTTGCAACATGGGGCAGGAGGAGAATAGTGCCAACACTGGCACTCATCCGAACGTTCTTGGAAACCCGAACAGGGATCTCGCCAAGGCAAGATAAGGCAGCCAAGCGGGAAGCTGCATCCTGAGAAGGAGCAGCAACGACACGTGTACCGAGACGAGTGGGGTTGAAAGTAACAGACGCATCCACGGAATCAACGAGATGCCGATGGAGGGAGAAATCGTCAGGAGGCGCAGAATCAAGAGGGAGGAGATCAAAGTATTTGGCCCATGAAGCGGGACCAAACAAGGCCTGATATGCGTCAGTACGGGAAGGAATCTAGCGAGTGCGGCCGGGGCGCGAACGGCGTCGAGAACCCCCAGAGAGAGAGGGGTCAAAAGGCGCAGTAGTCACAACGAGAGATTAAGCCGCACCAGGGGACGAAGTGGTCACCACTGGGGGCTGGAGGCTCGACCCAACCACAGAGGAGGGAGGGGAGCTGGGGGAAGAAATCAGAATGGTCAAAGGAGGAGCAAGGTCGGGGCCCAACGCAGCGGGAGCTACAGAGCCAGGTCTTCCAATACAGGCCGACTCGGGGGGCTTGGTCGCCCACCCCACGAGCCTGAGAGGGTACAACAGAAACATTTATCGACATATAGACGAAGAAAAAAAACTTCATCCACGAATGTGCCCCCATACCCACCATGGAGCCACAATTAGAGGCAGGACACCCAACAGGAAGCTATCGCCGATCATGCCGGGGCCCCCTAGGGTGCGTCGTGAGTATACGCCCCATAAACGCCACCTTAAGAATCGTCAGTCCGTTGAGATGGGTTCAGCGACGAAAGGGGGATTGACAATAAAAGGTTCCCCTCGCTCGAGACGTCGGGTACTACAGTTCTACGGGTGCAAGAGTATGCCTCCTCAAGCACCTGGGCATCAAAATAGAAGTCCAAAGAAAGAACCCAAACAACAAAACAAAAGATTGGCAGGAAACGACAAGCAGATAGGAGAAGAGGGGGGAGAAAAACGAAACAGAAGAAGGAAAAGGTGGTCAGCACAATTGGAGAGGACGGCAGCAGGAACACAAGGCTAGAAAGGACAGGACTGTCCCAAGGAGCATCACACTCCGGCAGCCGCCCACTAAGCCCCCCTCACGGCATCAAGGAGCTGAGCGGGGAGGAGGGAGATATGTTATAATAGGAAAAACAGAAAACGTGCTCCAGGCAGCCGACAATGTCTCGTTATACGATATTGTTTGCAGCTAATTTAGTATCATTAGGGAGTTTGTTACAACTTTATAAATCTGCCTTAATATGTACATATGTACTCAATATGTACATACATCTGTATGTACATATGAAGAACGAACGGGCAGGGGTTTATCAATTTTTCTTCCCTGTTCTTAAGATTCTGAAGGCCAATATTTTAGTAGTCTTCACTTTCCTTATTTACTGTTAATTGTACCCATTTTCAATTGTTACACTAATCTACAAAATTGGTTTGGAAACCATTTGTCATCACCGATACCCGTTTGTTTTGTATTTGTAGAGTTGTCAACCTCTGAAGTGTTTACAAGACCACCACAATAACTTAACGACCAGCCAGCAATTATACTTTTGTCTTTAACACAGACAGCAAACTCATTTTGCGCGCGCACACACACACAGTATATTTATATTATATCCACGACCCTTACTACTTTAGAAAGGGTTCGTACCCCATTTGTGGGGCACTGGGTTAGAATTCAGCACGACGTCTTTCCCTCCAACAGTCACCACACACACACACACACACACACACAAAAAAAAAAAAAAGTTACACATCGAGAACACTTTCCCACTGATTCATCACGTTAATATTTCTTTGTGCAGCTACACTTCAGCAAACCGTTTAATTTGCTCAATACAAGAGGAACTAATACACAAAATTGGGAAAGTATTAAAAACCATTTACATTTGTTCAAGAAATATTTAAAAAAAAAAATCAGTCTGAAGCAACTTGCATTAGAAAGTAGTTAAAACCTATAAAATATCAACCTAAGTAATTGTGTATATCTGGCATTAGAGAAAGTTAATGAATTTGAAAATCTATAGCAAAGTTTTTTTTTTAAGGGAATTACAAATGGTACTCTAACATCTTCCATTAATATTGATAAAACTTATGATATTTTTAGAGTTAAGACAGATTCCTTACAAGTTTAGAATACCTTCTTACAAAATACTTAAAAATAACTAAACAGGTAAACAATTGCAATACAATTTGTAACAGTTAATACCAAATTACTGTATAAACACCGTTTAACAAACAAAAACTAAAGCACTAATTTAAAAAGACTAATTTACACATTTGTCCTCAGCGTCGGCAGGAGAAAGCCTGGTTTCCCAGCTGGAATTTGCACAGATTCGGTAGCCGAAGCTAACAGATTTCAAATTTTTAATAAAAATCCCAAAGTAAATATTTGAGTACAGATCAATGGTTTCATTAGAAGCTTTGAGGCTCTGAATGTCTGAAACAATTTCATACCTAGTTCGATGACTAGTTCATAGTTGTAGCGGATAAAGGGGGCCGATGGGTTTGTGTTCTTATGATTGGAAACCTCCTGGGGACTCTTGGGTCATGGCTGCAGGGCGATTGCTTGCAAGCGGTATTGTCGGAAGAAGAATATTCAACCATGTGTCATTGACCAAGTTAGTCGTCCGGTTGCCAATTTATGTAACCGAATGTTGGTTGACTGTACCCCTGAATGTGGTGGTGGTAGTCTGGTGGACTGGCTTGGCTATAGGAGGTATGAGCAACCGACTACAGATTAATGAAGGTATCTTGCCGTGATACTCTGGTACCGGGTTATAGGAAGGATGAATACTTGACTGCAATTAAGATTATAGTTCTTGGATATCGGGTACCTGGTTAAAGGTAACCTGTAGACCCAATGGGTGCGAGATTTTAGCCGTTTTCTGTGTAAATCGGATGAATGTTTGTCGATGAAAAGTATAGAGGGATTATTTGCTGTTATTCGTCAATGGGGATGGACATGTATTTCATGGTTGTAAGTGTATAAAAATGCCTAGTTTTGTTTGTAGTCGCTCTTTTTGCCGAGCATCCGGTCCCCGGTTGAACGACGAGGGAGAACAATTACGCTATTTGACAATCGCTGGCGTTGTACAATCACCGGCGTTGTTGAACATCAGATACCTTGTATGACGAGGAAACCAAGTTTGGCCGACAGATAATCTATTTGATGCCGGATAGTGCGAATATTGGGTAGTTGACAACAGTGTGTGGCAGTGTCCGTCTGTTAACCGGTTCAACGAATAGACTGAACAACAAGGATAGACACTAATAGTTGGTGTTGATGAACACCTGGTTCCTGGGTATATGTTGAGTGTGAAACCTTGGACTCCCGACTCCGTTGGTCAGAGTCTAATGGTCTGTGGTTCATATTTCTCCCATGGGGAACTCACTAAGCGGCCGTTTACGACGCCGGGCGTCTGGTACGTTTTCGGTTTGGTTTGTTGTAATGGCGCCTGGCTTTGGTTGGTAATGGCCGGAGGAACAAAACGTCTGGTTCCTGGTTTGATTCTCTGCTGTACTGTGATGCCGGCACGTGGGGTTGAACGTTTGTTTCCTGGCAAGATGAATGATTGTTTTTCTGTTGGTCGTGGAGCGCAAAGTTTGAATCGTTGTTGCATGTTGCTAGAGACACTAAAGGCTGGGTGGCTGGAAGAACATAAAGCCGAAACATTTGTTCTCGAGTGTCAGGCGAGAATGAAACATCCTGCAGTGCTTCACAATAATTTGAGGTCTGGAGGTCTGAGCTTATCAGACGCATTCTTTCGAATGCGTGATCGTCAATGTTCCTGCAAAATTCATCAATATGAGATAAAGCGTCGGAGTCCTGGCCTGTGCTTGCATGTACAGAAGCAGCTGTGTCTAATTCATCCATCATAGGAAGTATGACAACATCACATAAAACTTTTCCTAAAACGTTGTACAGTGTTTCTTTGTCAAGCCGGGACAACCACGTCTTGACAATATTTGTATATATCAACTTTCCAGTGTTTATCTGGCTTCTAGGTGTGATGGCTTCTGGCACAGGGGAGCAGAGTTTATTATGCGACTGGTCAACCATCTCATAAGCTGAGGGGTTGAAGGATTGGTTTATATTTCGGAGTTTCACATTGTCTTTAATGATACCAGCGATCAAACTTTGTAAACAATTATACAATTTCGCGTCTTCGGGTACGAACCGACTTTCCTTCAAGGTCCTAACGAGTTTTAACACATGATCGAAATTTTTGGCTAATAATGAAACAATATTTTGAGCGGAACACTGATCATCTTGAGAAATGACTGCACTAATCTGCTGCACTATTTGGTACTCCTGCGTTGAATACTTCGGCTCCTCCTTCAAATAGGCTTCTATCTCATCCATGATTTTCTCCACGTCTAGAAGCGTGTACACTGATAACCGAACACGTATTGGTGGACTTTGTAATAGACAGAATATTTGACTCGCGTCTAATAGATTTTAAGTAGTGTAGCGCCTGGTGGAGCCGTTGTGCAACTGATCTAACGAGACTTAACCTGCCAAGTCAAGTTGTGGGTGCAGCAGTAGTTGAAGGAGGGCCCACGCCGCCTGTGGACTACGTTGCTGGCTACTGAGGTCTTGTGTTGTGGTGTTCGAGTTGACGATTGTGTCGGCTAGTGAAACGACCGTTTGAGCCAGTGGACAAAGCCCAGCTGTTCGTTAATCCACCCGACAAAGTCCCATGTTAATAAATAGCTTTGTTTTCATTTGTTCTTTAATATTATTTTTCTATAAAGGTTCTATGTATAGTTAGGCGAAGCATAGGTGTTTAGATTCTGTTGGTTATTACTTGTATTATAAGTACGTGAGTGACGCATTTAGCAACCCGTCCTCGACTCAAGTCCATTACATTCAGCGGTCGACCCCACAGACGCATTCATAAATTTTAACATGCTGTTCATTCAAAACGGGAATTTTCTCAAGTATAAATTAATATTATAATATATTGGCATATTGTGTATATATAGTCATAGGATAGGTTAGGTTAGGTGTTTAGGTTCTGTTGGCGATTATTTGTATTTATAGTACGTGGGTGAAGCATTTATAGCGTTGTGATTCGAACAAAATTCGTCAGTGAAGCACTTGGTCCGGATATGTTCGAACGCCAGCAGTTGTGAGTCGTGTGTAAACCGCTTTTCATTCATAAACAGGGGGTTTGGCGGGTGCATGGAATCACTTTTGGATCTTTGTTTGGAGGACGGGCTGCATTTAGAGCACTGTGGTTCGAACAGAGGTCGTCAGCGAAGCCCTTGTTGAGAAATGTTCGAATGTCTTCAGTTGAGTCGAGTGTAAATCGCAGCCCTTCCTCCAAACAAAGACCCAAAAGTGATTCCATGCACCCGCCAAACCACCTGCTTATGAATGATGAACGGTTTACACACGACTCACAACAGATTTCTTTCAAACATATCCGGAACAAGTGCTTCACTGACGAATTTTGTTCGAACCACAATGCTATAAATGCTTCACCCACGTACTACAAATACAAACAATCACCCAACCGAACGTAAACACATAACCTAACCTAACCTAACCTTTGCCTATATATACACAATATGTTAATATAGTATAATATTAATTTATGTTTGAGAAAATTCCCGTTTTGACTGAACAGCATATATGAATGTGTCTGTGGGGTCGACCGCTGTATATAATGGACTTGAGTTGAGAACGGGTTGCATAAACAAAGTGTTTGACGCTGGATTAACGAGCAATTGGTCTTTGTTTATGAGGACGGGCTGCAATAAATGCTTCACACACGTCAGCCCGTCATCATAAGCATTGGCCAAATGTTTGATAAGAACATTTGCAAACAATTCACAGCTGATAATGTTCAAACAACTCTCAAAGAATACTTCGCTGACGTGCTGGTTGAATTACAATTCTGTAGACACCTAACCTAACCTATTGTATGCCTAATAAAATACAAAGTTACAATATTTGTAATATTTATTTGTATACGAAAAATCTTTTCAGTTAAAGAGTACTTTACATTAACAAATGCATATTTAGGGTTGGCCGTAGCTTGGACGAGAACAGCTAGAGAAACGGGTTAGGGTTGGCCACAGCTTGGACGAATATAGTTAGAGCAACGGGTTGGGAACGACTGCAGCTTGGACGAGTATAGCTAGAGGGACGGGTTGGGGACGACTGCAGCTTGGACGAGTATAGCAAGAGGACGGGTTGGAGACGACTGCAGCTTGGACGAGTATAGCAAGAGGACGGGTTGGGGACGACTGCAGCTTGGACGAGTATAGCAAGAGGACGAGTTGGGGACGACTGCAGCTTGGACGAGTATAGCTAGAGGGACGGGTTGGGGACGACTGCAGCTTGGACGAGTATAGCAAGAGGACGGGTTGGGGACGACTGCAGCTTGGACGAGTATAGCTAGAGGGACGGGTTAGGGACGACTGCAGCTTGGACGAGTATAGCAAGAGGACGGGTTAGGGACGGCCGCAGCTTGGACGAGTATAGCTAGAGGACGGGTTAGGGACGGCCGCAGCTTGGACGAGTATAGCTAGAGGACGGGTTGGGGACGGCCGCAGCTTGGACGAGTATAGCTAGAGGACGGGTTGGGGACGACTGCAGCTTGGACGAGTATAGCAAGAGGACGCATTGGGGACGGCCGCAGCTTGGACGAGTATAGCAAGAGGACGGGTTGCAGACGACTGCAGCTAGGACGAGTATAGCAAGAGGACGGGTTGGGGACGGCCGCAGCTTGGACGAGTATAGCAAGAGGACGGGTTGGGGACGGCCGCAGCTTGGACGAGTATAGCAAGAGGACGGGTTGGGGACGGCCGCAGCTTGGAGAAGTTTTGCATAAAAACGAGTAACCTTCTAATCGACAACATATTACACCAATGTTAATTACACAAGAATAAGGGCAATTGCAGAAGGCCTACTGGCCCATACGAGAGTATTGACCACTCGTATGAAATCACTGTTAATTAATGTTGAACTTATGTAATGGCCTGCGAGTGTGGCTCGGCTCCTTGAAACATCTTTCAAGAATCATCGTGGTTTTGCTTACATTTATTAACAGTTTACGAGCTCTAAAGCAATTCGAGATTGCTTATAACCTAGGTTTCCAAATTTCGATGTTTCCAGACTGTTTTAATAAATGTAAGAAAAAAACGTCCATGATTGTCGAAAGATGTAAAAGTTTTGTATGTGGAGTCATCAAACACAATTGCTTGATGACCCCGGGACCAAGGTTCACTAAGCATTATGTATATTTTCTATCTAAAAACTGTGTCACGAAGGTTCTTAGAATCTGTGTTAGAAGACCCCTATGCAAGATTTTCCGTGGTGTCATTACGAAGTTGTTACCAATTTGTTATGGTTCACCTACGCTTCGACAGGCGTAGCTAGTGCTTTCTGTTTGACCAGTCAGAGAGAAGGTAACATTTTCCATCGCGTTGTGACCCAAACACGTTGCCACCTAAGCTGGAGAAGTGACCAATAACACACGTTAGTCCACAGACTGGCTATATTCCTCGAAAAGTGGCCATAATAAAGTTTTTCTGTTTTTCAGATGACATAAACGTTAAGCATTGTTAACGAATGTATATGTAAGCATCATCCAAATTTGTGAAATCGCTGCTCCATCAATCGGGCGTCATCGGCCATCGATTTTCATCATATTTCGTTATGAAATGAGTTTGTTTCTGAGTAAAATTATGTGCTTTCACGCTTTACACTGAGAATTATCATTCCATTAAGCAACTATGACACGTGTCACAGACGCGCGATGTTCGAAGAAGAGTAAAATGTAAGGACGGTCAACCCCCTTTCTTGGGGGGGCATGGTGGGGGGGGGAGGGGGAGTGTCCGCCTCACCTGCCTGGGTGGAGTACCTGGCAGACTGGAAGGGGCATCCAGTCTGCTGGGCTCGAGACACAGCCCCACTCCAGTGCCAGGTAAGTCCATAAGTCCACTACGGGCTCACTATAGCCCGTGCTACTTGGAAATGTTTGTTCCGAGAAGCTGTATATGAAACAACAACAACAACAACTGCCAGGCTCCGTACTGTTACATCTCCGCTCCAGTGCCAGGTAAGTCCACTAAGGTATCACCATAGCTCGTGCGAGTTGGAAATTTTTGTTCAGAGTAGCTGAATCTAAAACAACACCAACAACAACTGCCAGACCTGGACTCATAGGTCGACTGCTGCACATTACACAACGTTTCTCTGCAAAACTAGCAGCACATCCGTCGAGTTTCTACAACTACGAAAAGATCCAGTCCTGCACCAAGGCACCTTACACACCCTACCGCCGACTCCAGCAACGTTCCCTTCACGCGATGATGGTAATTATTTCTAGATAGTGCTATCTTACCTCACGACTGTATGTTATATACCGTTAAATCCCTATTTATGTACTGGCATCGACCAATTTCTTTATTTATTTCTTTAGTACAGGTGTGATTCGTTAGAAATGTTACAATTGCCTAACTCCGCGTTTTCTCCCACTCCTCTGGTGGAGTGAGTTGTTTCTTAGGCAATGTATCTCATTCTTGGATGTCATATCTTTAGAACATAAGGTTCTCATATATGCTCTATTACTATCCTTAACATACTGTGTTCATTCTTCCCACCTCATGTTTGGAAGGTTAAATTAACTGGCATCTCCGCCTCTAACTAACCTATTCGCAGAGGACACACTTATCTAAGCTTATCTGAAAACACCTAAGGCTCCCCCAGAAAAAATCCTGCACAGGTAATGGGTTTTATCCAGTATCTTCCGTTGATTTAGTGATTTACGAGCTGTACCCGGCCACGCGTTGCTGTGGCTCAGCAACGCATGTGTGTTGTTGAGCCACAGCAACTTTCACATCTCCCAGTCCTCACCACTATTCACCCCCATCCCCGTCCCCTCGTCCTCCCAACCATTCCTGACTCTCCCGTCCCCTCGTCCTCCCCACCATTCCCCCACCCCCCTGTCCCTTCGTCCACCCATCAATCCCCCCTCCCCTGTCTCTTCTTCCTCCCCCACAATCCCCCCACTCCTTTGTCCCCGTCTCCTCCCTCCTTTCTCCATTCCCCCCCCGTCCCCTCGTCCCCACCATCCCCAACTCCCCCGTCCCCATAATTACCTCCTCCCCTGTCCCCTCGTCCTCCCCATAATCCCCCACTCCCGTCCCCTCGTCCTCCCCTCCATTCCTCACTCCCTCGTCCGATGCATTACCAAATGATATGATGTTCCCGTTAGAAAATTGGGACCATCAAATGATCTGATGTTCCCATCAATGAAAATTAAGAAAAACATTTAAAAAACGAAATGAAAAAATGAAAAATAATAAAATAATCTAAACTCAAAAATGAACGGTGTGGTAAATAACACAGCTCAATTCCAACACAATATCATACAAAATAAATGAATGAAAATGAATATAAATTAAAATGTATGAAAATTAAATTTATCAATGCATGTGGAAACATTGAAATGAAATCATAACATATATAGTATAGCGTGTGTTGCTCGAATGTGCAACAGATGGCGTTATTTTCCAAAAAGCATGGTCTTACCTGTCACAGGTGTGGCATCTCTACTTATACTCACGAGATGAACGGAATGGTAAACAATACAGTTAAATTCCAATGCAGTGTCACCAAAATAATTAAATCAAAATGAAAATAAATCGAAATCAATGAAAATTGATTTTATCAATGCAATCAGAAACATTGAAATGGAATAGTAACATATTTAGTAGAGCTTGTGGTGCTCTTACGTGCAACAGATGGCGCTGTTTTGAAAAAGAGGCATGTTTCAAACTGTCACATGTGTGGCATCTATATAATAGGTATAAAAACACCCGCGTATTTGAATGGAACGTTGTGTCAAAATTTCAAAGCAATCGGTGGAGAACTTTCGGAGATTACAGTGTATTTTGCTCATACGTCCAACAGATGGCGCTGTTTTTCGAAAAAGCATGTTTTTTCCTGTCATTGATGAGGCATGTATATAGTAGGTATATAAATATACGCACTTATTCGAATGCAACGTTGTGTCAAAATTTTAAAGCAATCGGTAAAGAGGTTTCGAAAATTTCCATCACATGAAAAACATAGTTTTTCACATAAAGCCTGTTTTTTTTTTCAGGTCACAGACGTGATATCTACATAGTATGTAGATAAAATCTTGTTCGGATACGAATGGAACGTTGTGTAAAAATTTCAAGGGAATCAGTGAAGAACTTGCGGAGATTAGCGATTTTGAACAAACGAACATTTCCATTTTTATTTATATAGACTAGCAGTACCCGGCCACGCGTTGCTGTGGCTCAGCAACGCATGTGTGTTGCTGAGCCACAGCATCCTTCCCTGTCCCCCGGTCCTCCCCACCATTTTCCCCTCACCCGTCTCCACAGCCTCACAACCATTCCCCACTTCACCGTCCCCTCGTCCTCCCCACCTTTCCCAACTAAACCATCCCCTCTTCCTTCCCACTATGCCCCACTCCACTGTCCCTTTGTCCTCCCCACCATCCTCTATTCCCCCGTCCCCTCGTCCCTACCATTCCAAACTCTCCCGTCCTCTCGTCCTTCCCCACCATTACCCCCCTCCCTTCTCCCATTGTCCTCCCCACCATCTCTCACTTCCGTCCCCCTCGTCATCCCCACCATTCCCCACTCCCTCATCCGATGCCTTCCCAACTGGTCTATGTTCCCATCAGAAAATTGGGAACATCAAGTGATCTGATGTCACCATCACTGAAAGATAAGAAAAACAGTTAAAAAATTAAATGAAAAAAAAACATATGCTCACTAAATGAACTGTATGGTAAACAACACAGCTCAATTCCAATGCAATTCACACAAAATAATGAAATCAAAATGAAAATAAATGAAAATCTATTAAAATTAAATCAGGAACATTGAAATGAAATTGTAATATATTTAGTATAGCATGTGTCTTGCTCTTACATGCAACAGATGGCACTGTTTTTCAAGAAAAAGCATAGTTTTACCTGTCACAGGTGTGGCATCTAAACTTATACTTACAAAATGAACGGTATGGTAAACAACACAGCTCAATTCCTACACAATGTAATACAAAATAATTCAATAAAAAATAAAATAAATCGAAATCTTGAAAATAAAATTTATCACTGCAATCGGAAACATTAATATGGAATTTGTGATATATTTAGTATAGCGTCCAGGTCGCTATTATGTGCAACAAATGGCGCTGTTTTCCAAAAACGCATATTTTTACCTGTCAGACGGGTGGCATCTATATAGTAGGCATATAAAAAGACGCGCCTATTCGAATGCAACGTTGTGTCAAAATTTAAAAGCAATCGGTGAAGAACTTTCGGAGATTACAGCATGTCTTGCTCTTACATCTAACAGATGGCGCTGTTTAAAAAAAAAAAGTTTTTTTCCGGTCACAGGTGAGGAATGTATATACTGTATTAGATATATAAAAAGACGCGCCTATTCGAATGCAACGCTGTGTCAAAATTTCAAAACAATTGGTAAAGATGTTTCGAAGATTTCCCTCACTTGAAAAACACAATTTTTCAGAAAATGCATGTTTTTTTTACCGTCACAGACGTGACATCTTCATAATATGTATATAAAAACCTGCTTGGATGCGACTGGAACGTTGCGTGAAAATTTCAAAGCAATCGGTGAAGAACCTTCAGAGATTATCGATTTAGAACAAACGAACATTTCCATTTTTATTTATATAGACTAGCAGTACCCACCACGCGTTGCTGTGGCTCGGTCTGGTTAAATGGAAAAGAAAGAAAAGAGAAAATGCACGTTTCTAACATTTTTAATTTCACAATGCTTGAGGTTATACAATATTTTTTCTTGTTCCACTGTCTGTGAAGATATAGAGATTGTCTGGTTTGCCGGCTCTAGAACATGCAACATATAATTGTCCATTGTGAAAAGCAATGCGTGTCTAGATCTAAACCACACAATTCTAAAGATTGGCTCTGAGCTTTGTTGATGGTGATTGCAAGCGCCAATCCAATTGGGAATTACAATCTCTTAAATTGAAATGGAAATTGGAATTATACGAATGTGAGGAATGAGGACATCTTCACCTTTGAAAGGTCCTTCAAAATTGTTGCTTCTACGACGTTGCTGAATAATTTTTTTACTGCAAGCCGCGTGCCGTTGCTAAGCTTTCTCTGGTTGATATTTCGTAACATGATAATTGGCACGCCGATTTTTAATTGCAGTTCGTGCGGTGGTGGTATCCCTTGCAGATCGAGTGAATTAAAAAATTCTGTTGGATAATTAACCGCTTCATCTGCTTCCACCACAGTGTCGACGGACTTGTATGTGACTGCCTTGCTTTGCATGTTAGACTGAATAATATTGTCCAGTTCTTAGACGTCTTTGTTCTTGGCCTCAAGAACAGCTCGTTCACTCAGCCAATCGTGATTCATATAACTGGTTTGAATATTGGGAAATACTTTTTCAACCAATTCTTCTTTTGACGTCACAATATTGTAGAAGTTATGAGGCAATGAAATTTGTCCTGTAGTCAGATCAACCAGCACGTTTTCGTTCCCAATTTCCAGAAATTGATGTGAGAATATCTCAGCTGATGAGTCGTTTTGCAGTTGGACACGCATATTTGTAGTTAATTTTAACATCTTTACGTGGCGCCACAGAGTAGAGTATTTCAGGCAAGCATTTATTTTGTCCGCTGGTGTCGATCGAGGAATTACAGGTAATGTTTGCATGAAATTTCCTGCAAGCAATATTAATGCATTCCCATATTGTCTGATGTTTCCACGCAAGTTTTGCAATGATCGATCAAGAGCCTCGAGCGATTTTTTGTGTGCCATTGTGCATTCATCCCAAACAATAAGTTAACATTTCTGCAATACTTTTCCCATGCCGGATGCTTTGGAAATGTTACACGTGGGAGTTTCAATGAATTGCATGTTCAATTGCAATTCCAAAGCCGAAGTAGCAGTTCTTCCACCTGGTAGCAATGTCACAGGTATTCCAGACGAAGCAAGAGCTAAGGTTATGCCATTTTGGGATCGAAAGGCAGCCAAAATCAATCTAATTAGAAAGGTTTTACAGTTCCTCCTGGCGCATCTAAGAAGATTTCTCCAAACCCGTTATTGACAGTTTGAATATTTGATCATAAATACCTTTTTGCTCAAGCGTTAGCTTAAGAATATTTGATTGCACATACGACAACAGATCACCCGTGTTGTAATTTTGCTCACGACGCAATACTACATTGAATGAAGCAGCAGCAGATCGATTCGGTGATGGCATTCCAATTGAATGAGAACTTTATTCATGATTTCTAAGCACAAATCTTCAATCATTATCAACGCTTCGTTGTAGATTTCTGCTGTGAAATTCATGTTCATATTTGACTTTTCCTTGTGTATTCGACGGACAATATCTGCCGCCATATGCGATTTGTGTTTCTTCCATACTCTGTTGGAGACGAAAGAGAGCCAGTGGTCAATATGATTAAGAACAATGCTCGAATTTGATTTGGATGTGACGTGTTGGACGTGTCATTAATACATACATCCCAGTGTTGGTCGTTCTCCAATAATTTCATAGCTTGACATGCCCTACGGAAAGTGGCATGTGTTATGCCGCTGACAAATCTCAATTGCTGGAAAGACGTTGGACCGGGCACATTTACCAACAGCTTGTAAAGAAAGAAGCATTCATCTTGATTGGAATGCATGGTGGACAGTCTGCCTATCGAAGATTGTTTGAATATGCCAGGTTGTCCGTCGACTCGCTCTCCTCGTTTGCGTCGTTCAAATGATTTTCTACTGGCATTCCATGTGTAATACGTAGGCACTTCCGAATACAGCAATGTTTTCTTAAACGCGTCATTTCGACATAACATGAAGAAAGCAGTTAACGCTTTAGCCGGTGGTTTCATAGCTGTTCGTTGCACACTTGCGGCTGTGAAATAAACGTGTTGTCCATTTTCTTGTTTTCAAAAAAAAAAAAAATACTAACGAAATATTTCAATTCAGACGCTGATCAATCGACACAGCTCAATTTCACCATCAATTGCACTGAAAAATAAGAACAGTTAAAAAAACGGAATGAAAAAAGAAACAAATAAGTTATACCCACAAAATGAATGTTATAATAAACAACACAGCTCAATTCCAACGCAATGTAACAAAAAATAATTAAATCAAAATGAAAATAAATCAAAATCTATGAAAATTCAAAATATCAATGCAATCGGAAACATTGAAATTGAATCGTAACATATCTTGTTTATCATATTACGTGCAACAGATGGCGCTGTTTTTTTTTTAAATACATGTTTTTACCTGTCACATTTGTGGCATTTAAATAGTAGGCATATCAAAACACGCACGTATTCGAAAGGAACGTTGTGTCAAAATTTCAAAGCAATTGGTGAAGAACTTTCGGAGATTACAGTGTGTGTTGCTCATACGTCCTACTGATAGCTCTGCTTTTCAAAAAAGCATGTTTTTTCCTGTCAAAGGTGAGTCATGTATATAGTAGGTATATAAAAACCCTCACTTATTTGAATGCAATATTGTGTCAAAATTTTAAAGCAATCTATAAAGAGGTTTCAAAGATTTTCCTCACTTGAAAAAACACATGAAAAACACAGTTTTTCAAAAAAACATGTTCTTTCCCTTCACAGACGTGACATCAATATAGTATGCATATACAAACCCGCTCGGATGCGAATAGAACGTTGTGTGAAAATTTTAAGGCAATCGGTGAAGAAACTTTCGGAGATTAGCGATTTTGAACAAACGAACATTTCCATTTTTATTTATATAGACTAGCTGTACCCGTCAACGCATTGCTGTGGCTCAGCAACACGTGTGTTACTGAGCCACAGCAACTTTCACATCTCTCAGTCCTCCCCACTACTCACCCCTTCCCTGTCCCTCGTCCTCCCAACCATTCCTCACACTCCCGTTCCTCGTCCTCCCCACCAATCTCCCCACCCCGTTCCTTCGTCTTTCTATCCTTTCCCCCCTTCCTGTCCCCTCTTCCTCCCCACTCCCCTGTCCCCTTCTCCTCCTCCCTTCTCCATTCCCCCCATCCCTCGTCCCCACCATCCCCAACTCCCCAGTCCCCTCGTCCTCCCCATAATCCCCCACTACCGTCCCCTCGTCTTCCCCTCCATTCCTCACTCCCTCGTCCGATGCATTACCAAATAACGTGATGTTTCCATTAGAAAATTGAGACCATCAAATGATCTGATGTTCCCATAAAAAAAAATAAGAAAAACAGATAAAAAACGAATTGAAAAAAATGAAAAATAATTTAATATTCAAAACTCAAGAAATGAACGGTATGGTAAATAACACAGTTCAATTCCAACACAATATCATACAAAATAAATGAATGAAAATGAAAATAAATTGAAATGTATGAAAATTAAATTTATCAATGCAATCAGAAACATTGAAATGAAATCATAACATATATAGTATAGCGTGTGTTGCTCTTATGTGCAACAGATGGCGTTGTTTTCCAAAAAGCATGGCTTTACCTGTCACAGGTGTGGCATCTCTACTTATACTCATGAGATGAATGGAATGGTAAACAATACAGCTCAATTCCAATGCGATGAGACCAAAATAATTAAATCAAAATGAAAAAAAAATCGAAATCCATGAAAATTGATTTTATCTATGCAATCAGAAACATTGAAATGGAATCGTAACATATTTGGTAGAACATGTGGTGCTCTTACGTGCAACAGATGGAGCTGTTTTGAAAAAGAGGCATGTTTCAACCTGTCACAGGTGTGGCATCTATATGGTATTTATAAAAACACGCGTGCATTCGAATGGAACGTTGTATCAAAATTTCAAAGCAATCGGTGCAGAACTTTCAGAGATTACAGCGTATGTTGCTCATACGTCCAATAGATGGCGCTGTTTTTCGAAAAAAGCATGTTTTTTTCTGTCACAGGTAAGGCATGTATATAGTAGGTATATAAATACACTCGCCTATTCGAATGCAACGTTGTGTCAAAATTTGAAAGCAATCGGTAAAGAGGTTTCGAAGATTTCCATCACATGAAAAACATAGTTTTTCACATAAAGCCTGTTTTTTCAGGTCACAGACTTGACATCTACATAGTATATATATAAAAACCTGCTCGGATGCGAATGTAACGTTGTGTGAAAATTTCAAGGCAATCGGTGAAGAACTTTCAGAGATTGGAGATTTCAAACAAACAAACATTTCCATTTTTATTTATATAGACTAGCTATACCCGGCCATGCATTGCTGTGGCTCAGCAAGGCATGTGTGTTGCTGAGCCACAGCAACTTTCACATCTCCTAGTTTTCCCCACTATTCACCCCCTTTCCCGTCCCCTCGTCCTCCCAACCATTCCTCACTCTCCCGTCCTCTCGTCCTCCCAACCATTCCCCCCCACCCCTGTCCCTCGTCCTCCCATCCATTCCCCCCTCCCTTGTCCCCTCTTCCTCCCCCACTCCCCTGTCTTCTTCTCCTCCCTCCTTCTCCAATCCCCCCCCCAGTCCCTCATCCCCCAACTCCTTCGTCCACCCCATAATTACCCACCTCCCTGTCCCCTCGCCCTCCCCATAATCCCCCACTCCCGTACCCTCGTCCTCCCCTCCATTCCTCACTCCCTCGTCCGATGCATTACCATATGATATGATGTTCCCATTAGAAAATTGAAACCATCAAATGATCTGATGTTCCTGTCAATGAAAAATAAGAAAAACAGTTAAAAAACGAATTGAAAAAAAATGAAAAATAATGAAATAATCAAAACCCAAGAAATGTAAATAACACAGCTCAATTCCAACGCAATATCGTACAAAATAAATGAATGAAAATGAAAATAAATTTAAATGTATGAAAATTAAATTTATCAATGCAATCGGAAACATTGAAATGAAATCATAACATATATAGTATAGTGTGTGTTGCTGTTATGTGCAACAGATGGCATTGTTTTCCAAAAAGCATGGTTTTACCTGTCACAGGTGTGGCATCTCTACTTATACTCACGAGATGAATGGAATGGTAAACAATACAGCTCAATTCCAATGCAGTGTCACAAAAATAATTAAATCAAAATGAAAATAAATCGAAATCGCTGAAAATTGATTTTATCAATGCAATCAGAAATATTGACATGGAATCGTAACATATTTAGTAGAGCTTGTGGTGCTCTTACGTGCAACAGATGGCGCTGTTTTGAAAAAAAAGCATGTTTCAACCTGTCACAGGTGTGGCATCTTTACAGTAAGTATAAAAACACGCGTGTATTCGAATGGCACGTTGTGTCAAAATTTCAAAGCAATCGGTGCAGAACTTTCGGAGATTACAGTGTACGTTGCTCATGCGTCCAAAAGATGGCTCTGTTTTTCGAAAAAGCATGTTTTTTCCTGTAACAGGTGTGGCATGTATATAGGAGGTATATAAAGACGTGCGCCTATTCGAATGCAACGTTGTGTCAAAATTTTAAAGCAATCGGTAAAGAGGTTTCGAAGATTTCCATCACATGAAAAACACTTGAAAACATAGTTTTTCACATAAAAACTGTTTTTCAGGTCACAGACTTGACATCTATATAGTATGTATATGAAACCTGCTCGGATGCGAATGGAACGTTGTGTAAAAATTTTAAGGCAATCAGTGAAAAACTTTCGGAGATTAGCGATTTTGAACAAACGAACATTTCCATTTTTATTTAAAAGGACTAGCTGTACCCGTCCACGTGTTGCTGTGGCTCAGCAATGCATGTGCGTTGTTGAGCAACAGCAACTTTCCCCTGTCTTCCAGTCCTTCACATCATTTCCCCTTCCCACTTTCCCTTGTCCTGCCAACCATTCCTCACTTCCCAGTCCCCTCGTCCTCCCACCAATTCCTCACTCTCCCGTCCCTTCGTCCTCCCAACCATTCTCCCCTTCCCACGTCCCCTCGTCCTCCTTACCATCTCGCACTTCCCAGTCCCATTGTCCTCCCCTACCAGTCTCCATTCCTCTCTCCCATCGTCCGCACCATCCCCTACCTCGTCCCCTCGTCCTCCCCACCATTCCCCACTCCCTCGTCCGAAGCATTCCCAAATGAACTAATGTTCCCATCAGAAAATTGGGAATATCAAATGATCTGATGTTCCCATCACTAAAATATAAGAAAACAATTAAAAACGAAATGAAAAACAATGAAAAACTAAACAAATAAACTATACTCACGAAATGAAAGGTATGGTAAACAACATAGCTCAGTACCAACACTATGTCACACAAAATAATTAAGTCAAAATGAAAATAAATCGAAATGTATGAAAATTAGATTCGTCAATGCAATCCAAAACGTTGAAATGGAATCGTAACATATCTAGTATAGTGTTTGTGGCTCTTATGTTCAACAGTTGGTGCTGTTTCTTAAATAAAAGAATGTTTTTACCTGTCACAGGTGTGGCATCTATATTTATACATACGAAATGAACGATATGATAAACAACATATCTCAATTCCAACACAATGTCACACAAAATAATTCAATATCAATTAAAATAAAACGAAATGTATGAAAATTAAATTTATCAATGAAATCGGAAACATTGAAATGGAATTCGTTACGTATTTGGTATAGTGGGTGTGTTGCTATTACGTGCAACAGATGGCGCTGTTTTTTGAAAAAAACATTTTTACCTGTCACAGGTGTTGAATCTATATAGTAGGTATATAAAAACATGCGCATATTCGAATGGAACGTTGTGTCAGAATTTCAAACCAATTGGTGAAGAACTTTAGGAGATTATAGCGTGGGTTGCTCTTACGGCCAACAGATGGCGCTGATAAAAAAAAAATATGTATCACAGGTAAGGCATGTATATAGTAGGTATATAACAAGATGCGCCTATTTGAATGCAACGTCGTGTCAAAATTTCAAAGCAATTGGTAAAGAGGTTTCAAAGATTTCTCTCATGTGAAAAATGCATGATTTTTTTTTGTCAAAAAGCATGTTTTTTCCCATCACAGACATGACATCTGTATAGTATGTCTATAAAAAGCCACCCGGATGTGAATGGAACATTGTGTGAAAATTTCAAAACAATCGGTGAAGAACTTTCGGAGATTAGCGAATTTGAACAGATGAACATTTCCATTTTATTTATATAGATAGCATGTCTGTTGCTCTACCATGCAATAGATGGCATTGTTTTTCAAGCAAAGCATAGTTTTACCTGTCAAGGGTGTGGCATCTATACTTATACTTACAAAATGAACGGTATGGTGAACAACACAGCTCAATTCCAACACAATGTCACACAAAATAATTCAATAAAAAAGAAAATAAATCGAAATCTATGAAAATAAAATTTATCAATACAATTGGAAACATTGAAATGAAATTCGTGACATATTTAGTATAGCGTGCATGTTGCTATTATGTGCAACAGATGGCACTGTTTTTCAAAAACGCATGTTTATACCTGTCACAGGGGTGGCATCTATATAGTAGGCATATAAATAGATGCGCCTATTCGAATGGAACGTTATGTCAAAATTTCAAAGCAATCGGTGAAGAACTTTCGGAGATTACAGTGTGTGTTGCTCTTATGTCCAACAGATGGCGCTGTTTAAAAGAAAAAAAAAATGTTTTTTTTCCTGTCACAGGTGAGGCATGTATACATTAGATATATAAAAAGATGCGCCTATTCAAATGCAACGTTGTGTTAAAATTTCAAAGCAATCGGTAAAGAGGTTTTGAAGATTTCCCTCACCTGAAAACACATGGAAAAACAGATTTTCAGATGAAACATATTTTTTTTCCTGTCACAGACGTGACATTTATATAATATGTATATAAAAACCTGCTCGGATGCAAATGGAACATTGTGTGAAAATTTCAACGCAATCGGTGAAGAACTTTTGGAGATTAGCGATTTTGAACAAACGAACATTTTCATTTTTATTTATATAGACTAGCAGTACCCGGACAGACGTTGCTGTGGCTCAGCAAGCATGTGCGTTGCTGAGCCATAGCAACCTTCCCCTAGTCCTCCCAACCATTCCTCCTTCCCCCGTCCCCTCTTCCTCCCAACAATTCTTCACTCCAATGTACCCTCGTCCTCCCAACCAATCCCATTCCCCCTTCCTCTTGTCCTACCCACCATTCCCCACTCCACCGTCCCATCATCCTCTGCACGATTACCAACTCCACAGTCCTCTCATCCTCCCCACCGTCTCTCACTCCGCTATCGCCTCGCCCTCACTACCATTCCACTTATCCCTGTCCCGTCTTCCTCCCCACCATCCCCAGCTCCCCTTGTCCCCTTGTCGTCCCAACCATTCTTCATTCCCCAGTTCCCTCGTCCCCACCATCCCCAACTCCCCCATCCCCTCGTCCTCCTCAACATTACTTCCCACTTCAATCCCCTCATCCACCCCACCAACCCCACTCCCTTTCCCTCGTCCTCCCCACTCCCTCGTCCGATGCATTCCCAAATAATCTGATCTGATTTTCTTATCATCAGAAAATTGGGAACATTAAATGACCTGATATTCCCATCACTGAAAAATAAGAAGAACAGTTAAAAAAAGAAAAGAAATGAAAACCAATGAAAAATAAAAAAAATAAACTATACTCACAAAATGAACGGTATGGTAAACAATACAGCTCAACTCCAATGCAATGTCACTCAAAATAATTAAATCAAAATGAAATTGTTTGAAATCTATGAAAATTCAATTTATCAATGCAATCAGAAACATTGAAATGGAATTATAACATATTTAATATTGCGAATGTTGCTCTTACGTGCAACAGATGGCACTGTATAAAAAAAACATGGTTTTACCTGTCACATGTGTGGCATTCATGCTTATACTCACAAAATGAACAGTATGGTAGCTCTTGGTTCAACCTTGATGCCGAGTGGACATCTGGACACCTCCTCCGCCTGGGAGCCGCCGGATCACGTCCTGTTTTCGTGTTTTGGCTTTGCTACTGCCGTTTGGCATCCCTCTTCAACGGTCTGATTGTACGACGTATAGCGCTCGTATTGCCTTGGGTCACGGGATTGTTGATAGATATTTTGTTTTTGGCATGTTCTGGCTGGTTCTCCCGGCGCGGTGGCGGTGTTTGGGGGGACGGCTTGGCCGAGTGGTGCCGGGGGTTGGCAAGTCTTAGTGGGCTCCTGTTGTGCCCTCAGCTGTGGTGGGCGGCCGGCTTCTGCTCTGCAGGACACCGGATGACTTTTGCATTTTAGTTGGGGGCCGTGTTTTGATTTTGCTACCTGGTGTTCTCTGTGTGGGGTAGGGTCGGTGCTTGTCACCCTGAGGGACTCCTGGGGCTCCCCAATCATCTGCCTGACTGTGCGTTTCTTTGCCGTGAGACATAGTAGTTTCTCGTGATTGGCGTCACTCGTTTCGCGATTTGGCTTGGTGTTCGACCTTTCCTGGCTTCGCGATTAACCCATCACAGGTACACGGGGGCTCATTCGATCCCACGATCGTCGTCGCCTCTAAATCAACAACAACAACAACAGTATGGTAAAAAACACAGCTCAATTCCAGTCCAACAGTACACAAAATAGTTAAAACAAAAAAAAATCGAAATTTATGAAAATTAAATTTATCAATGCAATCGGAAACATTGAAATGAAATTGTAACATATTTAGTATTGCGACTGTTTCTCTTACGTGCAACAGATGGCACCGTTTTTTTTTTTTTTAAAAAAAGCATGTTTTTACCAGTCACAGATGTGGCACCTAAATAGTAGGTATATAAAGACACACACACATTCGAATAGAATGTTGTGTCAAAATTTCAAAGCATTCGGAAGAACTTTCGAAGATACAGCGTATGTTCCTCTTACGTCCAACAGATGGCGCTGTTTTTTCAAAAAAGCATGGTTTTTCCTGTCAAAGGTGAGGCATGTATATAATATGAATATAAAAACTCTCGCCTTTTCGAAAGCAACGTTGTGTCAAAATTTCAAAGCAATCGGTAAAGAGGTTTCGAAGATTTCCTTCACATGAAAAAGACATTAAAACAGTCTTTCAAAAAAGCATGCTTTTTCCCTTCACAGACGTGACATCTATATAGTTTGTATATAAAATTCTGCTCGGATGCGAATGAAACGTTGTGTGAAAATTTCAAAGCAATCAGTGAAGAACTTTCGGAGATTAGTGATTTTAAACAAACGAACATTTCCATTTTTATTTATATAGATTACATACTTGCTAGCTAGGCGCCTGTGTCTACTCACAGGCTAGGGTTTTATCGTGTTCTCTCGACGATTAAGCTGTTTTACTGTTGTTGTTGTTTAGACTCAGCTATTCAAAACAAAAAGTTCCAAGTAGCACGGGATATGGAGAGCCCGTAAGTGGAGAATCCTTGGAACCATTATCTGTATCATTAGCTGATACTGGAGATCTGGGAATGGGGTCCATGGACATGCCAATCTTATTCAAGACAATAAGGCTTGTCAGCCATCCCACCCTTATGGATTGGTCGCTGATCTTGGTGGAGGCTGCAGGCTGTTTTACTATTATCTTCTTGTTTTATAGACTTAAGAGTTACTGTGTATCGCCAATACACTTAGTTGTTGATATTACTATGTTCGCTAGGCGGTGTTGTCCTTGACCGGGCTAAGTTTTTATCATATATCTCATGGAGTTTGAGCTTTCTATCATTATCATGTGGCTCACCACCTGCACAACCTAGGTGGAATTTAAGTAAGGCCAATTGGAATATATACCAAGAAGAACTTGAAAATTGGTTTGCAACATAAACGCCACCTGAGGATTTGAACATACACGAGACCAATCTGCAGGAAGCCATTGCAGCTGCTGCAAACAAAGCTATTCCAGTCATTATCACAGGAAACACACCACGGAGGAACTATTGGTTCTATAGTAGTGAAGTTAAAGAACAGAACCACAGAGTCAACATCTTCAGAAAACATCTGAAGAGAAACCCCACACCAGAAGGAAGAACTCTGCTAAGAGCGGTGGTATCTGAAGCAAGACGCGTTTCTAGAGAAGTAAAGGAGGCAAGATGGTCTGAGTGGTGTCAAACTCTGAACGAACATAGTAGTCTTGGCAAGATATGGGGTCAGATTAAAACTATATCAGGTCGACCGGCCGACCACAGGCATGTATTCAACCATTGCAGGAGGCTGAGAGACTTGCCCTCCAATTTGCAGAACGAACATCTTCATATCAGCTTCCTGCTGTGGTCCGCAGGCAGCAAGAACAATTAACACAAGAGAGGTTGACAGTCATTCATGCGAGTATAGCTATAAATGACGAATGTGACTGTCCCTTCACCACACAAGAAACTAATCAGAGCCAAAAAAGGTGGTAAGGACACTGCACCAGGTGCTGATACCATTACATACTCAATGATCGCACATGCAGGTCCTGCTGGTGAACAAGGAATATTGGACGTCATCAACGCATCTTGGCAGCAAGGCAAACTACCGACCTCTTGGAAGAAAGCAGACATCATTCCGATTCCTAAGCCGAAAGAACCTGGCAATTACAGACCCATTTCATTAACATCATGCATTAGTAAAACTGCAGAACGGATGGTCTTAAATAGGCTACTGTGGAAGACTGGAGACCTGCATAAACACATATTTGGCTTCACTAGAGGCGTGGGTACTTCCAACTGCATAGCCACATTACTAGGAACAGTTAACTCGGTCCAGCTATAGTGATCTTCCTTGACCTAGAAAAAGCATTCGAACTTGCAGCCCGCAAGCAATTTTACACACCTTAGTTACAAAAGGTGTAAAGGGAAAATTGCTAGCATGGATTCAAGATTACCTAAGTCACAGGTATGCCAGAGTAAAGTTGCAAGGACAAGTGTCGGGCTACCGCTTGCATGAGAATGGGACTCCACAAGGAGGAGTCCTCAGTCCTAGTCTTTTTAACATCCTTATGGAGAAACTTGTTGCCATGACATTTACAGAAGGGGTTAAATTGCTAAGCTATGCTGACGATCTAGCATTAGTCATTACAGGTCCTTCACTTCTCAATAAAGCACAAGGTGCATTAGATAAAGTAACATCTGAATGCAGCGTTTTAGGGCTAAAAATATCTAAGGCAATGAGACTAGGCGGCCACACTCCAGACAGGCACCTACGCATTCAAGACATTAACCTTCAGTGGGTTACACAATATCAATATCTCGGAGTGTGGATAGATTTTAACATGACGTTCAACAAGCAAATTCAATATCTAAAGGAGAAAGTAAAATCACGACTAAATATAATGAGAGCAATCACAGGGCCCCGTCTAGGAGCGGGACACAAAGTGTTAAGAATGTTTTACATACACGCCGTTCGTTCCCTAATTGATTATGCGGCGCCTGCCTTACTCACTCTTTCTCCTGGCCAGTGGGCGAACGTTGAGGTTCTTCAAAACGATGCATTGCGAATCATAACAGGAGCTCCCAGATGGACTAAAATACTGAACCTAAGACTGGAAACCAGGCTAACGTCGCTTGAAATAAGGGTAAAAGGGATCGCTGCGTTCATGCTCACCAAGATATTGACTAGACCTAGAATCAGTTCACTTAATGATATCATCACTGGAGCACTAACTCTGGACAGACGAGCCTCCAATAGCACCAGGTGGACCCATTGTGCGATAAACACCATCAATACGTTCGAAATAACAAACACAGTCACTGAGAAGGGTGTCGACGAAATACATGCAGACTTTGTTATGCAAGCCCCTTGGGAATCTCCGCCAGCAGACTTTAAGATTATGGTTATTGTAGGGAAAAAGAACCAGACACATCCTCTTCTGCTACGTAACATTGCACAGATGCATATAGAAGCAAACATGGCATCCGATAGCTTCACATACTTCACCGATGGATCAGTAGACCAGCAGGGACACGAAACCGGAGCTGCAGTTAAAGCAGGAAACTCTGTACATAGTTGGAGGCTCTCAAATGGGTGTTCGACTTTACAAACAGAGATGCTGGCCATTCAAAAGGCTTTGGAACATGCTCTTGCTCAACACCGACAACATGTTATCATACATACAGATTCGAGAACCGCCATTGAAACCTTGCAACAAGACCGCATATGTGATAACATACATCTGATCACAACTGTCCTATCATTAATGCAAACACTCAAACGTCAAGGCCGACGGGTCCTTCTCAACTGGGTGCCAAGTCATGTGGGTATCGTTGGGAATGACATTGCAGACGAAGCTGCAAAACTTGCAACTAAGAGAAGAACTGTAGACATTTGCATACCACAGAGTCTGTCCCAGATTAAGCGAGTAATTAGAAACAGAGCAATGCAAAAGTTGTACAGTGACCACACCTCAGCTGTTGCAACATCTCGATCTGCAGGTTGGTACAGGAATTCAACCAACTACGAACCACTTATGTTAATGAAGGGGAGCAGTAGGGCAACAGAAGTACACTTACATCGCATCAGGCTTGGATACCCATGTGCATGGGAAATAGGCTTACAGGTTCCGGAAGATGAGAGGAAATGTCAACACTGTGGAGAAATGCCCGACAGACCTCTGGTACATTATCTGACACAGTGCACAGTTACGAACCCATTAAGGTTCAACTTCAATTCACAGAGCAGAAGTTGTTTAAACACATATGGCAACATCTTACTAAAGCGACCATACGAGTAATAAATACTCATACTCCACCCAAGTAAACTAGAAAAGCAACACTTAGTGGGCCAGCCAGAGGCTTAGGGCCCGCGCAGGAATATCCCTGCAAAAAAAAAAAAAAAAAATCATGTGGCTAGGATAGTGGGTTTATCTTTGGTCTCACGTCTTTTTAGTTGATACTGGTTATCATTTAACTTAAAATAATCATTATTCCTACTTTTCGCACAGAGGGAATTAAATCATCATTAAATCATTTAAATGTCACGAAGAAGTTGAAGGCATGGGTAAACAAACTCTTTGCAAGTTGTTGAGGAGTACGTAATTGCTTGAATCGCACTCTTGGAGTCACTACAGGTTATATGTATCCCAACTGGTAATGTTATGATTATTTGGAGAGCCTTGTATAAAGCATATAATTCAGCTGAGAAAATATAGTTGATATGGAAACCGCCATCCCTGCTTGAGATGGTATTTCGGTATCCATACAGCGCTAGTGACTGAGGGTGCATTGTTCATGAGGATGCGAGACCAATCTGTATAAATCGCTGTGGTATTGGGGTAGCAATTTTTCATTGTTGAGACAAAGACTGAGGCCATAACACCAAACTCAGCCATAGCTTCAGTTTTGGTGCAGACTTTGGAATATGTCTTCGAGTTGTATTGATCAATTAGGAGTTATATAAAGCCAAGGTGTAATAGGTGGGACAGGGCTCACCATAGCCCGTGCTACATGGACATTTCGTTCTGAGTAGCTAATCCATATAACAACAACAACAGGGGGAGAGTAAGTTGGGTTTCAGAGTTTTCGAGTAGAGTGAGGTATATTGAGATTATTTGTAGCCCATGTGAGAAAAGGTTGTGAGTGATTGGTGGGAAAGCGGGGCTTATGGGTTAATTTTTTATCTGTATGGGTGTGCCTGGTGAGCAGTGGTAGAGTGACAAATAGTTGGCACACATTATGTCTCATCTGGTAGCTAAGCTGTGGGAGCAGTTTCTCCATGAAGACCAATGATAGGAGTGAAACGCATTGTGCACATATAAGTCGCATGGCATTTTCTGTATGACCGCAAGACTGTAGGTAGTAGTAGGCGCTACCGACGCATATGCCTGTCAACAATAGTCTAGTGTCTGCGAATGTAGGTTGTGCAGAAGAAAGGAGCAAAATTTTATGGTGTGCTCCCCAGGTGGCGCCAGTGAGTGCTTTAAGTATGGCGAGTCATGGTTGTGTCGTTTGTTTTAATATGTTGAATGTGTGCTTTCTAGGTAAGTAAGGACGAGTCAAAGTGCATGCTAAGGTATTCATGTTCTTGTACGTGCTGGATGGGAGTGTTTTGTATTGTGAGGGTGGGTAGATGAACAATCTTTTTTTAGTGAAAACTTAATAACAGGTTTGGTAGTACTAACTTGGAGGTTCCAATGTTGCGTCTAAGCAATGAGCTGGTCAAGTGCTATTTGCATTGTTGAGACTGTATTTGGTAGGGCATTGTCTGAATAAACAATGTAAATTCTTCAGCGTACGCCGAGAGGTGAACAGGATGGATCTTAAGTAAATCTGTTAAGAATGTGGCAAAAAGGGTTGGGCTTATGNAGGCACCAGAGCTGAGACGAAACCAGATGGTGCAAGCATCAAGACGGCGAAGAGTAGAAGAGAAGCAGAAGAGTAAGCAGGGCAACCATAATCGAGTTTAGACAGGACGAGAGAGGAGTGCAAATATAGGAGCGTGCGTCTATCTGCTCCCCAAGAAGTATGGGACAAAACCTTAAGGAGGTTAAGGGCCTTAGAGCACTCAACTCGGAGGCAAGAGATATGGGCCGACCAAGACAAACGAGTGTCAAAGACTAACCCAAGAGCTTTGCGGAATCCCTGTACACAATGGATGACCATAAAGCGACAAAGAGGGACGAAGAACAACATGCTTCCGAGTAAAGGTCATAGCACAAGTCTTAGATGCAGAGAACTTGAAGCCATGATGGTGGCCCACGACGACACGGCATCAATCGCAAGTTGAAGCCGCCGTTGAAGGAGAGGCGAATCATCACCCTGACAGCAAAGGGTAAGATCATCAACATACAGAGCAGAGAAGACACCAGAAGGAGAGAAGAAAGAAGACCGTTGAGGGCAACTAGAAAAAGAGTAGTGCTCAGAACACTACCTGGGGTACCCTCATACTGCCGAAAAGGGGCAGAGAGAGCAGTACCAAGCCGCACACGAAAGGAACGACGAGAGAGGAAGCTCTGGAGGAGAGAGGGAGGTTCCCACGAAGGCCAAAAGAATGAAGTTGAGACAGAATGTGATACCGCCAGGTAGTGTCGTAAGCCTTTTCTAGGTCAAAAAGGACGGCAACAACGGAAGTCTTCGCAGCAAAAGCAGTACGAATATAGACCTCCAAGTTTACCAGGACATCCGTTGTGCTGCGGCACTTGCGAAAACCAAATTGAGAAGGAGAGAGGTGGTTATAGTGTTCTAAGAACCACATCAAACGAACGTTAACCATACGTTCAAAGAGCTTGCAGACACAACTCGTGAGGGCAATAGGGCGGAAGTCCTTGGGGGATGACCCGAGAGACCCTGGTTTCCGAACAGGGAGGACAACAGCATCGAGCCAGTCTTCAGGGACTGACGACGACTCCCAGACCCGATTGTACAGACTCAGTAAATACTGAGACGTGCACGGAGGGAGATGGCGGAGCATTTCATAATGAATGCCATCAGAGCCCGCTGCCGTAGAACCACAAAGGGCTAGGGCAGATTGAAGTTCAGAGAGAGAGAAGGGATCATTATAGGGAAGGTGGAGAAAAGTACAGAAATTTAAAGGACGAGACTCAAGGAGAGGCTTACGAAGAAGGAAGGATTGGGGAGATGAGAACCAGAACTAACAGAGGAGAAATGGGAACCCAGTTCGGTCGCAACCTGCAACGGGTCCGCCACAAGAGCACCATGGAGGCGAAGGACTGGGGAGACATCGGGAATGAACTTACCCGCAATCTTGCGGATACGCTTCCAGACCAGCGGAAGAGGAGTTTCGGAAGTAACGGTAGAGACATAAGTCGCCCAGCAAGCACGTTTAGCCGCACGGATGGTCCTACGGGCCACCGCACTCGCCTTCCGAAACAAAAGAAAAGACTCAACCGTCTGCCGGCGGCGATGTCTCTTCCAGGCTGCACGCTTACAGCGGACAGCCCGAGCACAGTCCAAATTCCACCAGGGAACGCACTTTCGCGTTCCCCGAGAGGAAGAGCGAGGAATAGAGTGCAGGGCAGCGTCAAAGATAGTGTCATGAAAAAGAAGGAGGGCGCGAGGGAGAGGTAAAACGGAGAGCTCGGAAATAGTAGCACGGAGAGTAAAAAGGCGCCAGTCAGCCTCGGCAAACCGCCACCGAGGGAAGGAGAGAGAGGGCGAAAGGAGAAAAAAGTGACAAGGATAGGAAAATGGTCACTGCCATGGAGGTCATCAAGGACTCGCCACCCGAAATCTAAGGAAAGGGATGACGAGCACAGAGAAAGATCGAGACAAGAAAGGGAGCGAGTCCGAGAGTCCAAATGAGTGGGCTCACCAGAATTAAGAAGGGATAGGGAAGAAGAGAGGATGAAAGGTTCAAGTAGGCGACCCCGGGTGTTTGTCAGCACATCACCCCAAAGGGCATGACGACAATTGAAATCACCCAGCAGGAGCACAGGCTCCGGCAAGGCGTCTAGGTGGTGTTTAAGATCGGGAAGAGAAAGTGGGACAGTGGGGCGAAGATAAATGGAACAAACCGTGTACCATCTACGCACAAAGACACGGGCGGCAGAACAGTGGAGAGGCGAGGAAAAAAGTAAGGGGACAAAGGGAACATTGGAACGAATCAAGAGAGCAGAAGAATTATGGACCCCAGCGACAGCTGGGGGAGGGGAGAGAAAAGAATAGCCACGGAAGCGACCAGAACGAGAACCAAGCATCGGCTCCTGGAGACAGACACAAAGGGGCGAAAACTGTGAGATGAGAAGTTGAAGGTCAAGGAAATAGGCGTAAAATCCACGGATGTTCCACTGAAGAAAAGACATCACCAAAGAGAGAGAGGAGAGCAACAGAGAGCAAAGAAACAAAGGTGAAGAAGGAACACAGCACGCTAAAAAAGCACAGAGTCAGGATCAGGGTCAGCAAAGTCAGGATTAGGGGGCATGGGTAAACTGAGTAAAGAAGGAGGGCAAGAAGCGGAAGGACGGACCAGAGGTGGACGAGCAGGGCCTGGAGGAGAAGGAAGGGGAGGAGAGGGAGCAGAAAGAGGGGAGCGCGCCTCAGCAAGGGCAGTAACCGAGATGGAACTGGGAGCTAAAGAAACCCCCGCAGTAGGAACAGGGGGCACCACCACCGAAGCGGGAGGGGAAGGAACGATAGAAGCAGAGATAGGGGGCGAAGAAGAGAGCGAAGCTTTCTTACCGACAGGGGAGGAGGAAGGAAAGGAGCCAGGTTTCCGCTTCTGACTCAAAGAAACAGGCGTCCCAGCAGCAACGTACTGGGCAACAGACTCCAGAGTCTCGATAGGAGAAGAAGAGCGAGAGCGAACAACAACCATCAGGAGAGCGATGGACGTCGGCCCGCACAGTCAGGCGGCATGGAGAGCCAAGAGACGGAGGAGAAGGACTAGAAGGAGAGGAAATAGAAGACACAGGATATGTGACAGACTGGGTAGAATGAAGGGGAGCCCTAGACAGAGAACCAGGAGGGGAACCCTTCGGGACAGAATGAAGGGAAACAGGGGAGGCGGTGGTGGGCGTGTCTGGGTCTAAGGCTCGGAAACGGTTGTGAGACTGAGGAAGGCGGAAAGGACGAGGAGAGGAAGAGCGCACCACTCGAGCATAGGAGACACCAGCGAAAGAGGGGAGACGATGAACTTGGCGCCGAGCCTCAGGAAAAGACAAACGGTCCCGGTGCTTCAAGTTGAGGACAGCCGCCTCAAGTTTGTAATGAACACACGCACGGGAGAAGGTAGGGTGGGCCTCACCGCAATTGAGGCAGCGGGCCTGGGGAGAAGTGCACTCCAACTTAGAGTGACCCTCGCTTCCACACAGGGGACAGAGAGAGACAGGACTAGAGCACCTGAGGGTGCCATGCCCAAACTTCCAGCACTTACCGCAGAGCCGAGGAGATGGAATATACTCCTGAACGGAGCACCTGGCACCAGCGAGAATAACAGAGGATGGAAGGGTCCTACCATCAAAGGTAACCTTCACAACCCGAAGAGGCAGACGGCGATGACCACGAGGGGGACGAGTAAATGTATCCACTTGGAGGACAGAATGACCTTGGGCCTCGAGGACATGTTTGATATCCTCGTGGCAGTCCCTAAGATCCCTAACACCGGTCGCAACATGGTGCGGGAGGAGAACAGTGCCCACACTGGCATTCAACCGGGCGTTCTTCGAGACCCGAACAGGGGTTTCACCAAGGCAGGATAAGGCGGCCAAGCGAGTGGCCGCATCCTGAGAAGGAGCAGCAACGACACGGGTACCAAGACGAGTGGGGTTGAAGGTGACAGAGGCATCCACGGAATCGACAAGATGCCTATGAAGGGAAAAATCGTCAGGAGGAGTTGAGTCCAAGGGTTGGAGGTCAAAATACTTAGTCCATGTAGCAGGACCAAACAAAGCATGGAACGAAGTAGGATGGGAAGGAAGCATACGAGAGCGGCCGTGGCGGGGACGGCGATGAGAACCCGTAGAGAGAGACGGGTCGAAAGGCGCAGTAGTCGCAAGAAGAGATGGAGCCGTGCAAGGGGACGAGACGGTCACCACAGCAGGCTTGGAGCTCGACCCAACCACAGAGGAGGGAGGGGAGCAGGGAGGAAGAGTCCGGTCTGGGCCTAAACCGGGCTCTGTAGTGGAGGCTACAGATCCCGGTCTTCCAGGACGGTCCGACTCAGGGGCCTGGTCGCCCACCCCATGAGCCTGGTTAGAAGTAGTCAAGTCGTCATCCATATAGCAAACTAATAAAAGGGATGGGACCCGGAACCAAGGGATACCACCTACCAGGGCAGCCAGGGAGGCCGAGCGCGGGCCAGTGCAGGAAGGGTGTGTCGTCCCCAGCGGTGCTCCCCCTTTTCAACAGGGGAGTCCTACTACTTCGTGCATTCTCCCACACTGGTGCTAAGACCCCAGTCCCCCTATCGCCCTAGCCTGGACACCCAACCATCCACTCAGGGCGGCCTCTCACAGGCGACCCCTCCAGCGGGTGGTCCGATGGCTCACAAGGCCCCTACATGGTGCCCTTCAGCACGTACACCACCCAAAGAGGGGGCAGGAGAGGGGGCACAGGCAACCCACACCGGTCCCAGGGAGGTGTACGTGAGCCCCTCACCACGGCAAGGAGGCACCACGGAGGGGCATCCTCTCATGTGTATTATATATATATAAAACGCTGAACTGTAATGCCAATCCTCACCTCAAAAGCTTCATTGAAGGTTGTAACAGAACCCATGAGCACCACACCAGAAACAAATACCATTTTGATATTCCAAGAGTACGACTTAATCAAACTAGAAATGCTTTACAAATCAAGGGACCCAGAATGTGGAATGATCTTCCCAATCATGTTAAAGACTGTACCTCTTTCAACCAGTTTAAGATAAAAACTAAGCACTACCTAATAAATTCCCTGTAACCTACCTTACCCCTATATTGTCAACTCATGTCTGTTATTTTTTAAACAACGCTATTTGTCGACCTAATTGTATTTGTGCTGTTTTTTCTGCCATGTTCCCCCTTTTTTATTTTTATTTGTTCTCAACACATTCTATACTTTAATCTCAATTAGTATTAGTTTTAGTCTTTAATGTTTTTCCTGCCCGAAACGCTTTGCGTAATAGTGGCTTTAGGCATTGTATGTACTAGCTTAATCTATAAATCTATAAATTTTTGTATAACCTCTTGTATGTATGTACTTTACCTGAATAAACATTTAAATTTGATTTTTGAATCGGTTACCTCTTTTTTTTTTTTTTAACTAGGTGCCACCGGCCCAAGTGGACTGGTTTTCGGTGGAAGCCTGGCGGTTTGCTTCCGCCCTTCCTATGATCTCAGGCTTAAAGTAGAAAAATCTGCAAGTAAGCAGTTCTTTATGTATGAGGTCCATCTCCTAGGGGAGGTAAGCGTAGGAAAAATCTCACAATGAGAGTTCCCTGTATATCCACTACTTTAAGGGTCTCATCTCAAGTTGGGTTCGGGTAAGTTTAACGTAGGTTTGCCTTTAAAAACAAAAACAGGTTTCCCTGAAAATGAAAAAGGTACAGAACTAGCAATACTTGATCATATTATTAATATTATGCAGTACCTGAGACGGGACCAACGTAGCGCAATCTGTTGTGCAGGTGGTTGCTTTTGTAGTGGTAGAGAATCTCATCCTTAGTATAGAGCTTTGGTTTTCGTCGTTCTTGTTGATTTTTTGGCTTTGTCGGGAGCCGGTCGGCCGAGCGGACAGCACGCGGGACTTGTGATCCTGTGGTCCTGGGTTCGACCCCAGGTGCCGCCGAGAAACAATGGGCAGAGTTTCTTTCACCCTATGCCCCTGTTACCTAGCAGTAAAATAGGTAACTGGGAGTTAGTCAGCTGTCACGGGCTGCTTCCTGGGGGTGGAGGCCTGGTCAAGGACCGGGCCGCGGGGACACTAAAGCCCCGAAATCATCTCAAGATAACCTCAAGATTGTCCACCGTCAGAGCCAGGTTCCGGTCGTTGGTGATTTCCAGGATGTCAGTAGGGAACAGGGCAACGATGAATGAAGGTGCTGTTGTGCCAAAACAATGGTGCAGACGAAAATGGTTCATCGTCCTAGATACCGTCGTTGGAGGAATGAGAGTAAGGTCAGCAGTTTTCAGGGCGTCATCGTGTTCAAGAGCAAATAGGTGTTCCAATGTTTCGGCGTTTGCAAGGATGAGTTCGTCACCGACACTGTCGATCTCGAGCAAAAATGTCGAGCGTCTTCGCCGATCCTCAAGCATGTACTGTAGGCGGGCCTGAAAACATCAGCGCTTTAAGTGTAGCCATAAACATTCTTGCAGTGGATTTCTGTCTTTAAAGCAGAAGCTCAATATAATAAAATTTACATGTAAATCATCGTGAGATACATTATAAAACATTAGCCTATTCTTGGCCACAGGTGCCTAGCGACGTGATAAAATTTCTAAATCATAATTTGATTTATATGCATGATAAAAACACCAACCAGTGTGGGGACCCAGGCATTTGCTTTTACCTGCAAACGTGAAAATGACATTAACGTCTAAATCGTCGTGAGATACATGATAACAAGTCTGTGTGGGAACACAGGCTCCTAACAAACATGATAATACATGATTTCCGGACATTTCTTTCAAAGATCAGATTTAACACCAAAAAAGGAGCAACGGTTTCGAGCTCGACTAACCACATTTCAGGACTGATAATTGGAGATCATTTTTTACCCACATAGTTACAAACCCACCGAACTTCCTACCCGCCAAAGCCGAACTGCCAAAACTGGGTTAAGTTATAAATACTAACTAGAAAAATCAAGGCAAATGAGGTGGATCTTCGACAAGCCGCAGGCTTCCTGTCCTCGTCGAGGCCATTCATAATATTCATTGTAATTCATAACATTTAACTATCTGATGAACAAGTAAGTAATTATCAAAAGAAGGCACCAAACCGGGAAGGCTATGTAGCACCATCAAATGTGCGGAATAATCAGAGGGCGCTAAATATCACCAAGGATGCCAACACGAGAACAAAAACGCATAAGGCGAACGATATCAAAAGTATTCGAGTCACCAAGAATTCTATTGAGGGACAGGTGAACGCAAGGGGCGGTCGGAAAGCAAAACACACGCTCGTCCTGGAAGTCGAGATATTCAAGAAGGACATGAACGACCGTAAGAGGGACAATACAATTAGGACAATAAGGAGCAGGGCGACGCTCCATCAAGTGACCATGGGTTAAGCGAGTATGGCCAATACGCAACCTCGCCAGCGCCGTTTCCAATCGCCGGTTACGGTGGTAGGAGGACGGCCACGAGGAAACACAACATTTAAGAGTACGTAGTTTTTTACCAGTAACAGACGACCAAGAAGCCTGCCAACGGGTAAGGATGGAGGAATGGATAACCGGGTAAAAGTCGGAATATGGAATACCTTTACGAGAGATGGGACAAGAGCGGACAGCTTCCTTGGCGGCAGCATCCGCACGCTCATTTAAAGACACACCAATATGGCTGGGAACCCAACAAAACTCAACCGACTTAAATTTACTCTGAACAAGAAACGGCCAATACTGGATCTCAACTACTGGATGAACCGGATTAAAGGACCCGAGAGCCATGAGGGCACTACGAGGTCAACAACAACTACAAAGGAAGACTGACAATGAGAAAGCAGGAGACGAAGAGCATAGAGAATAGCATAAAGCTCCGCTGTAAAGATGCTAGTCTCCAGAGGTAAGCGACACATATAAGTGCTATTAGGTAAAACAACAGAGTAGCCAACACCGTCCGCAGACTTAGACCCATCGGTGAAGACAGAAACGGAGCGGGAGTGAGAAGAAAAGTGCTCAAGGAAAAGGCGTTTTAGAACCATAGGAGGGGTAAAAGCTTTAGTGATGCAGATCAAGGAAGTACAAAACTGCGGAAGGGGGACTCTCCACGGGGCAAAGAAGGAAAAACACGAGAGAAACATTAGAAACACGAACGGAAGAGAATCCTGTAAGCGAGATAACCGGACAGAAAGAGGGAGGTGGTGAAGAGGAACAGGAACCGCAGGAGGTAAAAGTTAAAGCACGACAGAGGCGAGAGGAAGGATGTTTAAGGACCGCGCAAGATAGCGAAGACAGTAGCGATCACGGCGGTCCTGGAGAGACAGGAAGCCAGTGTCAACATACAAGCTAAGACGGAGTCGAACGAAAGGCACCAGAACTGAGGCGCAGCCCAGTATGGTGCAAAGCATCAAGACGGCGAAGAGCAGAAGGAAAGCAGACGAGTAAGCAGGGCAACCTAATCAGCTAATCGAGCTTGACAGGACGAGAGAGGAATGTAAAGCAAGGAGAGTGCGCCTATCCGCTCCCCAAGAAGTATGGGACAATACTCGAAGGAGGGTAAGGGCCTTAGAGCACTCAACACGGAGGTAAGAGATATGGGAGACCAAGACAAACGAGTGTCAAGGAATAACCCCAAAAGCTTCGCGGAATCTTTGTACTCAAGGGATGACCATAAAGTGACAAAGAGGGACGAAGAACGACCCGTTTCCGAGTAAAAGACATGGCACAAGTCTTAGAAGTAGAGAACTTGAAGCCATGATCGGTGGCCCAAGACGACACGGCATCAATCGCAAGTTGAAGCCGGCGCTGAAGGAGAGGCGAATCATCACCCTGACAGCAAAGGGTAAGATCATCGACAGAGAAGACACCGAAGGAAGAGAGGAAAGAAGACCATTGAGGGCAACCAGAAAAGAGTAGTGCTCAGAACACTACCCTGGGGCACACTTCGTATTGCTGAAAGAGGCAGAGAGAGCGGTACCAAGGCGCACCCGAAAGGAACGACGAGAGAGGAAGCTGCGGAGAAAGAGAGGGAGATGACCACGAAGGCCAAAAGAATGAAGCTGGGATAGAATATGATATCGCCAAGTGGTGTCGTAAGCCTTTTCCAGGTCAAAAAGGACGGCAACAACGGAGGTCTTCGCAGCAAAAGCAGTACGAATATAGACCTCCAAGTTCACCAGGACATCTGTCGTGCTGCGGCACTTGCGGAAACCAAATTGAGAAGGGAGAGGAGGTGATGGTGTTCCAGGAACCACATCAGACGAACGTTAACCATACGTTCAAAGAGTTTGCAGACACAACTTGTGAGGGCAATAGGGCGAAAGTCCTTAGGGGAATTCCCAGAGACCCTGGTTTGCGAACAGGAGGACAACGGCATCGAGCCAGTCCTCAGGGACTGACGACGACTCCCAGATCCGATTATACAGACTCAGTAAATACTGAGACGTGCACGGAGGGAGATGGCGAAGCATCTCATAATGAATACCATCGGAGCCCGCCGCCGTAGAACCGCAGAGGGCCAGGGCAGAACGAAGTTCAGAGAGAGAGAAGGGATCATTATAGGAAAGTCGAAGACGAGTGCAGAAATCTAAAGGACGAGACTCAAGGACAGGTTTACGAAGAAGGAAAGATTGGGAAGATGAAGACCAGAGCTAACAGAAGAAAAGTGGAACCCAGTTCGGTAGCGACCTGCAACGGGTCCGCCACAAGAGTACCACGGAGGTGAAGGACCGGGAAACATCGGGAACGAACTTACCCGCTATCTTGCGGATACGCTTCCAGATCTGTGGCAGGGAGTTTCGGACGTAATGTGGAGACATAAGAAGCCCAACATTCACGTTTAGCCATACGGATGGCCCTACGGGCCACCGCACTCGCTTTCCGAAAGAAAAAAAGAATCGGTCGTCTGCCGACGGCGGTGCCTCTTCCAGGCTGCACGCTTACAGCGGACAGCCCGAGCACAGTCCGCATTCCACCAGGGAACGCACTTCCGTGGACCCCGAGAGGAAGAGCGAGGAATAGAGCGGAGGGCAGCGTCGAAGACAGTGTCATGAAAAAGGAGGAGAGCGCGAGGGAGAGGCAGAAGGGAGAGGTCAGAGAGAGCAGCACTGAGGGTAAATAGGTTCCAGTCCGCTTTAGCAAACTGCCACCTAGGAAAAAGAGGGAAGGGCGAAAAGAGAAAAAGGAAACAAGGATGGAAATGATCACTGCCATGGAGGTCATCAAGAACCTGCCACGTGAAATCTAAGTAAAGAGAAGAAGAGCAAGAGAAAGATCAAGACAGGAAAGGGTGAGAGTCCGAGAGTCCAAATGAGTGGGCTCACCAGAATTTAGAAGAGACAGTGAAGAAGAGAGGGTAAATGGCTGAAGAAGGCGACCCCGGCTATTCGTCTGAACGTCACTCCAAAGATAATGACGGCAATTGAAGTCACCCAGCAGGAGCACAGGCTCCGGCAAGGAGTCCAAGAGGCGTTTCAAATCGGGAAGAGAAAGCGGGACACTCGGGGGGAGATAAATGGAACAAACTGTGTACCATTTCCCCACAAAGATAGAGCAGAAGAACAATGGAAAGGCAAAGGAAAAAGTAAAGGAACACAGGGAACATCAGCGGGAATCAAGTGAGCAGAAGAATTAGGAGCCCCAGCAACGGCTGGGGGGGGGGGGAGAAAGGAATAGCCACGAAAACGACCAGGACGAGCACCAAGCATCGGCTCCTGGAGACAGACACAAAGTGGCGAAAACCACGAAATCAGAAGTTGGAGTTCGAGGAAATTGGCGTAATAACCTCGAACGTTCCATTGAAGAATAGACATCGACGAGAAGAGAAAGGACAACAACAGAGAACAAGGAAGAAACAAATGCGAAAGAGCAACACAGCACGTTAAAGAATATCAGGGTCGGGATCAGGGCCAGCAAAGTCAGGGGGCATGGGTAAACTGAGCACAGACCAGAGGTGGGCGGGCAGGGTCCGGAGGAGGAGGAGGAGAGGAGGAGACAACGGAGAGGAGCAGTCAAGGACAGCAGCAGGAAGAGGGGGAGTAGAAAGAGGGGAGTGCACCGCAGCAAGGGCAGCAACTGAAAGGGAAGCAGGGGGCCAAAGAAACCTCCATAGCAAGAACAGGGGGCGCAACCACTGAAATGGGAGGGGAAGGAGCAATAGAGCCAGTAGGAGGGGTCGAGGAAGAAAGTGAAACCTTCTTACCCGCTGGGGAGGAGGAAGGAGAGGAGCCAGGCTTACGCTTCTGACTTAAAGAGACTGGTGTCCCAGCAACTATGTACCGGGCAACGGATTCCAGTGTCTCAACAGGAAAAGCTGAACGAGAGCACACACGACGTCCGTTAAGAGAGCGATGGACATCTGCCTGCACCGACAGGTGGCTGGGTGAGTCAGTAGATGGAGGAAAAGGATGGGAAGGAGGATTGGAGGTAGACGAGGAAGAAGACCCAGGAGACACGACAGACCGGGTAGAAAGAAAGGGAACCCCAGACAGAGGACCAGGAGGGGGACCCTTCGGAACACAACTCAAAGGAACAGAGGAGGGGGCAGTGGGCGTATCAAGGTTCAAGGACGGAAACGGTTGTGAGTCTGAGGAAGGAGGGAAGGACGAGGAGAGGAAGGATGCAACACGCGAGCATAAGAGATGTTAGCGTAAGGCGGGAGCCGGCAAACCTGGCACCTCGCCTCAGGAAAAGATAAACGCTCCCGGTGCTTCAAGTTGAGGACGGCTGCCTCAAGCTTGTAATGGATACAGGCACGGGAGAAGGTAGGATGGGCCTCGCCGCACTTGAGGCAGCGAGCTTGGGGAGAAGTGCACTCCGACTTAGTGACCTTCACCCCACAAAGGACAGAGAGAGACAGTCCCAGAGCAGCGGAGGGCACCATGCCCAAACCTCTAGCACTTGTTACAAAGCCGAGGAGAAGGAATATACTCCTGGACAGAGCACCTGGCGCCAGCAAGAATGACAGAGGGTGGAAGGATCCTACCATCAAAGGTGAGCTTCACAATACGAAGGGGTTGACGACGAGTAAACGAGTTAACCTGGAGGACAGAATGGCCTTGGGCATCAAGGATATGCCGAATATCATCGTGGCAATCCTGCAGATTCCGAACACCAGTTGCAACATGGGGCAGGAGGAGAATAGTGCCAACACTGGCACTCATCCGAACGTTCTTGGAAACCCGAACAGGGATCTCGCCAAGGCAAGATAAGGCAGCCAAGCGGGAAGCTGCATCCTGAGAAGGAGCAGCAACGACACGTGTACCGAGACGAGTGGGGTTGAAAGTAACAGACGCATCCACGGAATCAACGAGATGCCGATGGAGGGAGAAATCGTCAGGAGGCGCAGAATCAAGAGGGAGGAGATCAAAGTATTTGGCCCATGAAGCGGGACCAAACAAGGCCTGATATGCGTCAGTACGGGAAGGAATCTAGCGAGTGCGGCCGGGGCGCGAACGGCGTCGAGAACCCCCAGAGAGAGAGGGGTCAAAAGGCGCAGTAGTCACAACGAGAGATTAAGCCGCACCAGGGGACGAAGTGGTCACCACTGGGGGCTGGAGGCTCGACCCAACCACAGAGGAGGGAGGGGAGCTGGGGGAAGAAATCAGAATGGTCAAAGGAGGAGCAAGGTCGGGGCCCAACGCAGCGGGAGCTACAGAGCCAGGTCTTCCAATACAGGCCGACTCGGGGGGGCTTGGTCGCCCACCCCACGAGCCTGAGAGGGTACAACAGAAACATTTATCGACATATAGACGAAGAAAAAAAACTTCATCCACGAATGTGCCCCCATACCCACCATGGAGCCACAATTAGAGGCAGGACACCCAACAGGAAGCTATCGCCGATCATGCCGGGGCCCCCTAGGGATGCGTCGTGAGTATACGCCCCATAAACGCCACCTTAAGAATCGTCAGTCCGTTGAGATGGGGTTCAGCGACGAAAGGGGGATTGACAATAAAAGGTTCCCCTCGCTCGAGACGTCGGGTACTACAGTTCTACGGGTGCAAGAGTATGCCTCCTCAAGCACCTGGGCATCAAAATAGAAGTCCAAAGAAAGAACCCAAACAACAAAACAAAAGATTGGCAGGAAACGACAAGCAGATAGGAGAAGAGGGGGGAGAAAAACGAAACAGAAGAAGGAAAAGGTGGTCAGCACAATTGGAGAGGACGGCAGCAGGAACACAAGGCTAGAAAAGGACAGGACTGTCCCAAGGAGCATCACACTCCGGCAGCCGCCCACTAAGCCCCCCTCACGGCATCAAGGAGCTGAGCGGGGAGGAGGGAGATATGTTATAATAGGAAAAACAGAAAACGTGCTCCAGGCAGCCGACAATGTCTCGTTATACGATATTGTTTGCAGCTAATTTAGTATCATTAGGGAGTTTGTTACAACTTTATAAATCTGCCTTAATATGTACATATGTACTCAATATGTACATACATCTGTATGTACATATGAAGAACGAACGGGCAGGGGTTTATCAATTTTTCTTCCCTGTTCTTAAGATTCTGAAGGCCAATATTTTAGTAGTCTTCACTTTCCTTATTTACTGTTAATTGTACCCATTTTCAATTGTTACACTAATCTACAAAATTGGTTTGGAAACCATTTGTCATCACCGATACCCGTTTGTTTTGTATTTGTAGAGTTGTCAACCTCTGAAGTGTTTACAAGACCACCACAATAACTTAACGACCAGCCAGCAATTATACTTTTGTCTTTAACACAGACAGCAAACTCATTTTGCGCGCGCACACACACACAGTATATTTATATTATATCCACGACCCTTACTACTTTAGAAAGGGTTCGTACCCCATTTGTGGGGCACTGGGTTAGAATTCAGCACGACGTCTTTCCCTCCAACAGTCACCACACACACACACACACACACACAAAAAAAAAAAAAAGTTACACATCGAGAACACTTTCCCACTGATTCATCACGTTAATATTTCTTTGTGCAGCTACACTTCAGCAAACCGTTTAATTTGCTCAATACAAGAGGAACTAATACACAAAATTGGGAAAGTATTAAAAACCATTTACATTTGTTCAATGTAATGTAATTATCAAAAGAAGGCACCAAACCGGGAAGGCTATGTAGCACCATCAAAGTGCGAAATAATCAGAGGGCGCTAAATATTACTAAGAAAGCCAATACGAGAACAAAACGCATAAGGCGAACGATATCAAAAGTATCCGATTCACCTAGAATTCTATCGAGGAACAAGTGACCGCGAGGGACGGTCGGAAAGCAAGACACACGCTCGTCCTGGAAGGCAGGACATTCAACAAGGATATGCATAACCGTAAGAGGGACAACGCAATTCGGACAACAAGGAGCAGGGCGGCGCTCCATTAAGTGACCGTGGGTTAAGCGAGTATGGCCAACCCGCAGCCGTGCTAAAGCAGTTTCCCACCGCCGATTACGGTGGTAGGAGGAAGGCCACGGGGACACACTACGTTTGAGAGTACGCAGTTTGTTACCAACCACAGAGGACCAACAACTCTGCCACCGGGCAAGGATAGAGGAATGAATAACCGGATAAAAGTCAGAATAAGGAAGACCCTTACGGGAGATGGGACAAGAACGGATGGCATCCTTAGCGGCAGCATCTGCACGCTCATTCAAAGAAACCCCAATATGGCTGGGAACCCAGCAAAACTCTACCGATTTAAACTTGCTAGAAATAAGAAACAGCCATTGCTGAATCTCGATGACCACTGGGTGGACAGGATTAAAGGACCCAAGAGCCATTAGGGCACTACGAGAGTCAACGACAACCACAAAGGAGGAATGAGAATGAGAAAGCAAGAGACGGAGAGCATAGAGAATAGCATAAAGTTCCGCCGTAAAGACGCTAGCCTCCGAAGGGAGGCGACACATATAAGTACGGTCAGGAAAAACAACAGAGTAGCCCACACCGTCCGCAGACTTAGACCCATCGGTAAAGATGGAAATAGAGCGGGAGTGCGAAGAAAAGTGCTCAAGGAAGAGGCTTTTCAGAACTGAAGGAGGGTAAAGGCTTTAGTAATACAAGTCAAGGACGTACAAAACTTGGGAAGGGGGACTCTCCACGGAGGCAGGGAAGGAACAATACGAGGAGAAACATTAGAAAGACGAACAGAAAGAGAATCCTGCAAGCGAGATAACCGGACAGAAAGCGGGAGACAATGAAGAGGAACAGGAGCTACAGGAGGAGAAAAAGTCAAAGCACGACAGAGGCGAGAGGAAGGATGCTGTAAGGACCGCGCAAGATAGCGAAGACAGTAGCGGTCACGGCGGTCCTGGAGAGAGAGAAAGCCAGTGTCAACATACAAACTGAGGGCGGGAGTCGAACGAAAGGCACCAGAGCTGAGACGCAACCCAGTATGGTGCAAAGCATCAAGACGGCGAAGAGTAGAAGGAGAAGCAGAAGAGTAAGCAGGGCAACCATAATCGAGTTTAGACAGGACGAGAGAGGAGTGCAAATATAGGAGCGTGCGTCTATCTGCTCCCCAAGAAGTATGGGACAAAACCTTAAGGAGGTTAAGGGCCTTAGAGCACTCAACTCGGAGGCAAGAGATATGGGCCGACCAAGACAAACGAGTGTCAAAGACTAACCCCAAGAGCTTTGCGGAATCCCTGTACACAATGGGATGACCATAAAGCGACAAAGAGGGACGAAGAACAACATGCTTCCGAGTAAAGGTCATAGCACAAGTCTTAGATGCAGAGAACTTGAAGCCATGATTGGTGGCCCACGACGACACGGCATCAATCGCAAGTTGAAGCCGCCGTTGAAGGAGAGGCGAATCATCACCCTGACAGCAAAGGGTAAGATCATCAACATACAGAGCAGAGAAGACACCAGAAGGAAGAGAAGAAAGAAGACCGTTGAGGGCAACTAGAAAAAGAGTAGTGCTCAGAACACTACCCTGGGTACACCCTCATACTGCCGAAAAGGGGCAGAGAGAGCAGTACCAAGCCGCACACGAAAGGAACGACGAGAGAGGAAGCTCTGGAGGAAGAGAGGGAGGTTCCCACGAAGGCCAAAAGAATGAAGTTGAGACAGAATGTGATACCGCCAGGTAGTGTCGTAAGCCTTTTCTAGGTCAAAAAGGACGGCAACAACGGAAGTCTTCGCAGCAAAAGCAGTACGAATATAGACCTCCAAGTTTACCAGGACATCCGTTGTGCTGCGGCACTTGCGAAAACCAAATTGAGAAGGAGAGAGGTGGTTATAGTGTTCTAAGAACCACATCAAACGAACGTTAACCATACGTTCAAAGAGCTTGCAGACACAACTCGTGAGGGCAATAGGGCGGAAGTCCTTGGGGGATGACCCGAGAGACCCTGGTTTCCGAACAGGGAGGACAACAGCATCGAGCCAGTCTTCAGGGACTGACGACGACTCCCAGACCCGATTGTACAGACTCAGTAAATACTGAGACGTGCACGGAGGGAGATGGCGGAGCATTTCATAATGAATGCCATCAGAGCCCGCTGCCGTAGAACCACAAAGGGCTAGGGCAGATTGAAGTTCAGAGAGAGAGAAGGGATCATTATAGGGAAGATGGAGAAAAGTACAGAAATTTAAAGGACGAGACTCAAGGAGAGGCTTACGAAGAAGGAAGGATTGGGGAGATGAGAACCAGAACTAACAGAGGAGAAATGGGAACCCAGTTCGGTCGCAACCTGCAACGGGTCCGCCACAAGAGCACCATGGAGGCGAAGGACTGGGGAGACATCGGGAATGAACTTGCCCGCAATCTTGCGGATACGTTTCCAGACCAGCGGAAGAGGAGTTTCGGAAGTAACGGTAGAGACATAAGTCGCCCAGCAAGCACGTTTAGCCGCACGGATGGTCCTACGGGCCACCGCACTCGCCTTCCGAAACAAAAGAAAAGACTCAACCGTCTGCCGGCGGCGATGTCTCTTCCAGGCTGCACGCTTACAGCGGACAGCCCGAGCACAGTCCAAATTCCACCAGGGAACGCACTTTCGCGTTCCCCGAGAGGAAGAGCGAGGAATAGAGTGCAGGGCAGCGTCAAAGATAGTGTCATGAAAAGAAGGAGGGCGCGAGGGAGAGGTAAAACGGAGAGCTCGGAAATAGTAGCACGGAGAGTAAAAGGCGCCAGTCAGCCTCGGCAAACCGCCACCGAGGGAAGGAGAGAGGAGGGCGAAAGGAGAAAAAAGTGACAAGGATAGGAAAATGGTCACTGCCATGGAGGTCGTCAAGGACTCGCCACCCGAAATCTAAGGAAAGGGATGACGAGCACAGAGAAAGATCGAGACAAGAAAGGAGCGAGTCCGAGAGTCCAAATGAGTGGGCTCACCAGAATTAAGAAGGGATAGGGAAGAAGAGAGGATGAAAGGTTCAAGTAGGCGACCCCGGGTGTTTGTCAGCACATCACCCCAAAGGGCATGACGACAATTGAAATCACCCAGCAGGAGCACAGGCTCCGGCAAGGAGTCTAGGAGGTGTTTAAGATCGGGAAGAGAAAGTGGGACAGTGGGGGGAAGATAAATGGAACAAACCGTGTACCATCTACGCACAAAGACACGGGCGGCAGAACAGTGGAGAGGCGAGGAAAAAAGTAAGGGGACAAAGGGAACATCGGAACGAATCAAGAGAGCAGAAGAATTATGGACCCCAGCGACAGCTGGGGGAGGGGAGAGAAAAGAATAGCCACGGAAGCGACCAGAACGAGAACCAAGCATCGGCTCCTGGAGACAGACACAAAGGGGCGAAAACTGTGAGATGAGAAGTTGAAGGTCAAGGAAATTGGCGTAAAATCCACGGATGTTCCACTGAAGAAAAGACATCACGAAAGAGAGAGAGGAGAGTAACAGAGAGCAAAGAAACAAAGGTGAAGAAGGAACACAGCACGCTAAAAAGCACAGAGTCAGGATCAGGGTCAGCAAAGTCAGGGTTAGGGGGCATGGGTAAACTGAGTAAAGAAGGAGGGCAAGAAGCGGAAGGACGGACCAGAGGTGGACGAGCAGGGCCTGGAGGAGAAGGAAGGGGAGGAGGGGAGCAGAAAGAGGGGAGCGCACCTCAGCAAGGGCAGTAACCGAGATGGAACTGGGGGCTAAAGAACCCCCACAGTAGGAACAGGGGGCACCACCACCGAAGCGGGAGGGGAAGGAACGATAGAAGCAGAGATAGGGGGCGAAGAAGAAAGCGAAGCTTTCTTACCGACAGGGGAGGAGGAAGGAGAGGACCCAGGTTTCCGTTTCTGACTCAAAGAAACAGGCCGTCCCAGCAGCAACGTACTGGGCAACAGACTCCAGAGTCTCGATAGGAGAAGAAGAGCGAGAGCGAACACCAACACAACCATCAGGAGAGCGATGGACGTCGCCCGCACAGTCA
>WNGS01109749.1:6735917-6763844 GCA_020271785.1 Procambarus virginalis
AAATGTCAAGAACACACAAGCCTGGAACCCACTTCGGCTCAATCATCAGCCAGATACCCACAAATACACGACAGACCTGTGCGAAGTGAATCAATGGCTTGCTGACTCCTTATGTCCCTATCTTGTGCCTTCAGACATGAAGTCTCCAAAGGAATGGGGGGTTTTTTGACTTACTGCGGGGAACACCGGCCACAGGATAAGAACCTATTGGACGTAGAATCACTGTTTTTACCAACGTACCTATGGATGAAACAGTCGGATGATAGCAGACAGTGTATCGTGATCCGGCCTGTAGTTCCTTTTGACATACCAGAAAACATTCTAAGGAAACTACTCCACGCTTGTACAAAAGAGGCACCCTTCTTGAGCCTCGGATGGCAATATGTATAAGCAAGTAGATGGGTCGCCATGGTTCTCCCCTAGGTGTCCTGTTCTTGGAACTTCTACATGGGTACCATCGCTCAAAAGGTGTTAGCGACTCGATGAACTTGAACCGGCCATATACTGCAGGTATGTTGACGACTCCATTTTTACACAGGTACCTGCTGTTAGACATCTGCAGGAGCGAAGGAGGCTTTTGAGCAGAATTCTGTGTTGCGTTTCACGTAAATGGGAAAGAACTGCCCTTTCTGATGTAACATCATGGAAAGGAAGGAGGTCTTCCACACTGCAGTCTACACTAAAGGAAACAAACATAGGAATGTGCTCAATGCCAAAGTGACTGCCCAGACAGGTACAAGAGAGTGTTGTAAGCTATGTCGACCGTGCTCTCAGCCACAGCTCAGGATGGAAGAAGTCGATGAAGAACTCTGTAGGGTAAGGCAGTGGTCCTAGTCAACAACGGCTTTTCCAATCGTGAAGACATCATAAAAGAAGGTAAACGCCATGCAACCTTCTGAAAACACAACAAACAACTTGTACCCCCATTAGACTATTTTACAGGAACTTCTTTCCAGGCTCATAAAACGAGGAAAGGGTCCTGAAGATATTGTTAATAGAACGTATCCTACAGACAAAAATCAGAAATACAATTGAGATTTATATAAAACCAAACAACGCCACCTACTATGAAAACTCTCCAGACACAAGCAGAACGCTTTGAAGGAGACCAATCGTCGTCTATGCTTCAAATGCCCACTTGGGGACTGTAAGCCCAAAGAACTCAAGTATATAGGCAAGACAACAACAGTCTCTTTCAAGGCGATAACATGCTAAGCAACAGTTATCAAGGAACAATAATCTCTTCCACAACCAGACCATCACCAGAGAAATCTTAACAAACAACACAGAAATTTGATAGTACAGTGAAGCAGGCGGCTGACATCGAGGCACTACACATCAAAAGTCAACACCAGCAATCAACAGCCAATTACTGCACAACTATATTTTACCCACTTCAAGACTCCGCTCCAATATATATATATATATATATATATATATATATATATATATATATATATATATATATATAATATATATATATATATATCAATAGTATATATATATATCAATATATATATATATATATATATATATATCTCATATATATATATATGATATCCAATAGATATATATATATATTGTATATATATATATATATATATAATATATATATGTATATATATCTATAGTGGACTCATATATTACAGAATATATATATATATATATATATATATATATATATATATAGATATATATATATATATATATATATATATATATATATTGGATATATATATATATATATATATATATATATTATATATATATATATATAATATATATATATATATATATATAATGTTACCTGTAGTCCGACTCACTTTGTATGGTCTTTCATTTGCATATAGTCCTGGAAATGTAGCTACCATTCGCTTGTTTTGAGTTCAATTTTTGTCATTGGAGTTAAAATAACGTAGTATATGCCAATAACCAATATAACCAATCCCGTGGAGGTGGTCCGAAGTAGGTAGGTTGGTTATAGTTGGTTCACTATTCTATTGGCTATGGCAATCGGGTTGATATAGGGTGCTGAAAGTGCGTTGGCTCTTGGTACGCAATTTAATATCATCTGGTTGAGTTCGAGTCACTTCTGGGGTGTGAGTTTTCATTCGCATATAGTCCTGGGGACCATTCAGGCTTGTTCGCATTTGTGTTCCTCACGTGTGCCCCAAAGAATGAGGTGATTTGGTAAAATGCTATGCCCAAGATAACCATCCGAGTGCCGGCGGTGAGGTGGTTCAAATAGCTTCGGCTATCACCTCATTTTGTCCGGTCGTGATGGTCAAGTGGTTTAAGGCGTCTTGTACATACCAGTTGCGTTGCTCCTGGGAGTATAGGTTCGAGTCACTTCTGGGGTGTGAGTTTTCATTCGCATATAGTCCTGGGGACCATTCAGGCTTGTTTCGCATTTGTGTTCCTCACGTGTGCCCCAAAAGAATGAGGTGATTTGGTAAATGCTATGCCCAAGATAACCATCCGAGTGCCGGCGGTGAGTGGTTCAAATAGCTTCGGCTATCACTTCATTTTGTCCGGTCGTGATGGTCAAGTGGTTTAAGGCGTCCTTGTACATACCAGTTGCATTGCTCCTGGGAGTATAGGTTCGAGTCACTTCTGGGGTGTGAGTTTTCATTCGCATATAGTCCTGGGGACCATTCAGACTTGTTCGCATAATATAATATATATATATATATATATATATATATTATATATATATATATATATTAATATGTATTAAACTATATATATATATATATTAATATATATATATATATATATATATATATATATATATATAATTATTATATATATATATATATATAGTGAATTAGATTAATAATTCTAAACGCGAATTTTCTCAATATTTCTTATGTTTTTCTTCACTGTCGGTGATAATAAAAATATCAATTCTCCAAAATTAATTTTTTAATTGTCTGAGGCCTGAACGCGTTTCGTTATGCTTATTACATTTTCAAAGACTTAATTTACACATGTTGTGTGTTGTTATAGATTCAGCTACTCAGAACAAGTTCCAAGTAGCACGAGCTATGGTGAACCCGTAACTTAACTGGCACAAGAGCGGGGCAAGTAGCACGGGCTATGGTGAGCCAGTAGTGAACTTACCTGGCACAGGAGCGTAATTTTACACAGAGATTCATCAAACGTATACTCATTTTGGGTAAGGTGATATGGTACAAAGTTTGAGGTGAACAAACTTATGACAAATACAAGACAGAACACAGTACAATGGGTATAAATTGGATATGAGAACTGCAGAAGGTCTATTGGCCCATACTTCCTCTTGTTGCTTCCATTTTGGTTCGGGGTCTTGAAGTGGGTAAAATATAGTTGTGCAGTAATTGGCTGTTGATTGCTGGTGTTGACTTTTTGATGTGTAGTGCCTCACTGATGTCGAGCCGCCTGCTATCACTGTACCTATCGATAATTTCTGTGTTGTTTGTTAAGATTTCTCTGGAGATGGTCTGGTTGTGAACAGAGATTATGTGTTCCTTGATGACTCCCTGTTGCTTATGCATTGTTAGTCGCTTAGAAAGAGACGTTGTTGTCTTGCCTATATACTGAGTTCTTTGGGGCTTACAGTCCCCAAGTGGGCATTTAAAGGCAAAGACGACGTTGGTCTCCTTCAAAGCGTTCTGCTTGGTGTCTGGCGAGTTTTTCATAAGTAGATTGGCCGTTGTTTTGGTTTTATAATAAATTATCAATTGTATTTTCTGATTTTTGTCTGTCGGGATGACGTTCCTATCAACAATATCTTTCAGGACCCTTTCCTTTGTTTTGTGAGCCGTCGAAAAGAAGTTCCTGTAAAATAGTTTAATTGGGGGTACAAGTGTTGTGTTGGTTGACTTTTCAGAAGTTGCATGGCGTTTTACCTTTCTTTTTATGATGTCTTCAACGAAACCGTTAGAGAAGCCGTTGTTGACTAGAACTTGCCTTACCCTACACAGTTCTTCATCGACTTCTTTCCATCTTGAGCTGTGGCTTAGAGCACGGTCGACGTAAGCATTGACAACACTCCTCTTGTACCATTCTGGGCAGTCACTATTGGCATTGAGACACATTCCTATGTTTGTTTCTTTGATGTAGACTGCAGTGTGGAAGCCTCCGCTCCTTTCCTTGAATGTTACATCCAGAAAGGGCAGCTTTCCATTGTTACGTGAAACTCAACACAGAATTCTGCTCAAATTCCTCCTTCAGTGCTGCAGACATCTGGCATCAGGTATCTGATGCCAGGTGCTGCTTCAGATATCCGTATATAAAAACCTGCTCGGATGCGAATGGAACGTTGTGTGAAAACTTCAAAGCAATCGGTGAAGTACTTTCGGAGATTAGCGATTTTGAACAAACGAACATTTCCATTTTTATTTATATAGAAATATATATATGCAGGTAATCCAGCCTACAGTTGTAATTCAATAAACTTCAATATAAGTATTCCCTGGCATAGAAATGATAATCAATCACCCACCTTTCACTGCGTCTTACACGCTATCGACAATGAAACACTCTACCAACTCCCTACAAGTAGTCAATAAGAACTTCCTTCCCACATCTGGGAGTTCACTACCCTGACATCATCAGGTTCTTCCAGGCTTATCTACCAGGATCCTCTACAGCTCTTCCAGGCTGCTGCACCATGAAGTTTTCCTTGGACTCTAGTGATACTTCACCACTAATTCCACAGAAGCATGTGAGACTTCACTTCACTGCTTCTCTTCACACAGTTTAAAGTCCAATTCCTCACTATGGGACTTGCTCTTCCACAGAGTACAACATCTACTCCTACAGACTTTAAGTTCCAATCATCAACTTCTTCTCTGGCCTCAGAGTACTCCCATCAACTCCTTCCTCAGAACAACCTTGCAACCCATCGATACGCCAATAAAAATGTTCCTCCACAAACATATAACTGAAATGAACTACACACAACAAATGTTTCACTTGACATCTCCCTGCTTCCCGAACGCCGTGAGTATGGACTCCCCCATCAAGGACGAATCCATCCTCCGCCTCCCACTGAGCGGTTCCTCCACCTGCCACCGCGAGGCTACTCTGCCAGGAGCCAGGCTCTCCTCAGTCACCCACGAGCACTCGGAGGGGTTATATGTCGCTCTGCCCTCCAGTACGTTCCTCCATCTTTACTCTCTTATTTAAACTTTCTGTTTCAATAAAATTTGCCTAATATATCAATAAATACTGCCTACGGCCGCTGGGCACTCGATCAACTACATGCAATCACTGTTAACTGGTTAAAATCGTGCTTACCACAAAAATGTCTCTTGTGAGGGCTAACTCGATGATGCCTGACCAGGGCGCACACGCTGCGGCCCACGAAAATGTTTCTGGGCGGCTTCACAACTCTTCCTGCCATCCAGGACTTGAGACCACATGTTCCCAGCTTGACGCCACAGCTAAAACGTCTGCACACTTCGTTCCTCTAGAAGGTATACCAACTAGGGGTTCTACTCTAACAGGAGCTCAACGGAGCACAAATTTCCCTCATGATTCCTGGTGGTCAAGTGAGGTCAACGTCCTCAGAAGCGAGCCTCACACCCCCAGCAAATTCTTCGCATCTTATGACCAGTCATTTATTTATTTTCTTATTTATTGCACATACTTGCAAAACAGTTTGTCAAATTCAATCGAATGTCTACTATATAAATATCCAGGTCTACATTTCCTTAACCTCTTAGTCAGGCCTGGCAGAATAACTTTCAAGGGGAGACGCATTTCTCCTCCAGCCTGAGATCATAACAGTTCGCTGCTATTATGCGCAACAGATGGCACTGTTTAAAAAAAAAGTCTCTACTGGTCACAGGTCATCTACTGGTCATTTACTGGTCATCTATACAATAGGTATAAATAAACATGAGCGTATTTGAATGGAACGCTGTGTCAAAGTTTCAGAGCAATCAGTGAAGAACTTTCGGAGATTACAGCATGCGTTGCTCCTACGTCCAACATATGGCACTGTTTAAAAAAAAACATATTATTTCCTGTCACAGGTGAGGCATCTATATAGTAGGTATAAAAAAACATGAGCCTATTCGAATGCAACGTTGTGTCAAAATTTCAAACCAATCGGAAAAGAGGTTTCGAAGATTTCTCTCACATGAATAGCACACGAAAAACACAGTTTTTAAAATAAAAGCTGTTTTTTTCCCGTCACTAATGTGACATCTATATAGTATGTATATATAAACCCGCTTGGATGTGAATGGAACGTTGTGTGCAAATTTCAAAGCAATCGATGAAGAACTTTCGGAGATTGGCGATTTTGAGCAAACGAACATTTGCATTTTTATTTATGTAGACTAGCTGTACACGCCACGCATTGCTGTGGCTCAGTCTGGTTAACCAGAAAAGAAAGAAAAGAGAAAGCACACGTTTCTTATAAGTTTAATTTAACAATGCTTGTGGGTATACAATACTTTTTGTTGTTCCATTGTCTGTGGAGATATAGAGATTGTTTGGTGTGTCGACTCTAGAACACGCAACATAAAATTGCCCATGTGAGAAGCAATCCGTATCTAGGTATAGACCGTAAAATTCGAAACATTTACCCTGAGCTTTGCTGATGGTGATTGCAAATGCCAATCAAATTGGAAATTACAGTCTCTTAAATTGAAATGGCATATCCATTAGAATCATAGAAATACGAAGAATGAGGACATCTTCACCTTTGAAAGGTCCTGTCAAGATTGTTACTTGTACAACGTTGCTGATTATTTTTTTACTGCAAGCCGCATGCTGTTGCAAAGCTTTGGCTAGTTGATAGTTCGCAACATGAAAATTGGCACGACGATTTTCAATTGCAGCTGGACGTGCGGTGGTATCCCTGGCAGATCGAGTGAATTACAAAATTCTGTTGGATCATTAACCACTTCATCTGCTTCCACAACAGTGTCGACGGACTTGTATGTGATGCCTCACTTTGAATGTTAGAATGAATAATATTGTTAAGTTCGTAGACGTCTTTGTTCTTGGCCGCAAGAATAGCTCGTTCACTTAGCCAATCGTGATTCTTATAATTGGTTTGAATATTAGGAAATATTTTTTCAACCAATTCTTTTTTGACGTTACTAAATTGCAGAATTTATGTGGCAATGAAATTCGTCTTGAGGTCAGATCGACCGTCACGTTTCCGTTCCCAATTTCCAGAAATTGATGAGAGAATATCTCAGCTGATGGATCGTTTTGCAGCTGGACACTCATATTTGTAGTTATTTTTATCGTCTTTATGTGGCGCAACAAAGTAGAGTATTTCAGGCAAACATTTATTTCGTCCGCTGGTGTCGATCGAGGAATTACAGGTAATGTTTTCCTGAAATCTCCTGCAAGCAATATTAATGCGTTCCCTAATGGACTGATGTTTCCACACAAATCTTGGAATGGTCGATCAAGAGCACTGAGCGATATTTTGTAGGCCATTGTACATTCATCCCAAACAATAAGTTGCATTTCTTCAATACTTTTCCCATGCCGGATGCTTGTGAAATGTTACACGTGAGAGTTTATATTAACATGTCCAAAGTTCCACAGTGAAGATGCTAGTCTCCGAAGGGAGGCGACACATATAAGTGCAGTCAGGAAAAACAACAGAGTAGCCCACACCTTCTGCAGACTTAGACCCATCGATGAAGATGGAAACGGAGCGAGAGTGTGAAGAAAAGTTCTGAAGGAAAGGTGCTTCAGAACCGTTGGAGAGTAAAAGTTTTAGTAATGCGGGTCATGGATGTATAGAACTTCGGAAGGGGGACCTTCCATGGGGGCAAGGAAGGAACAATAAGAGGAGAAATATGAGAAAGACGAATTGAAAGAGAGTCCTGTAAGCGAGATAGCCGGACAGAAAGAGGGAGGTAGTGAAAAGGAACAGGAACAACCGGAGGGGTAAAAATCAAAGCACGACAGAGGCGAGAGGAAGGATGTTGCAAGGACCGCGCAAGATAGCGAACACAGTAGCGATCACGGCGTTCCTGGAGATATAGGAAGCCAGTGTCAACATACAAGCTGAGGGCGGGTGTCGAACAAAAGGCACCAGAGCTGAGGCGCAACCCAGTATGGTGCAAAGCATCAAGACGGCGAAGAGTAGAAGGAGAAGCAGAGGAGTAAGCAGGGCAACCATAATCAGGTTTAGACAGGACGAGAGAGGAATGCAAAGATAGAAGTGTGCGCCTATCTGCTCCCCAAGAAGTATGGCACAAAACCTTAAGGAGGGAAAGGGCCTTAGGGCATTCAGCGCGGAGGTATGAGATATGGGCCGACCAAGACAAACGAGTGTCAAAGATTAACCCCAAAAGCTTAGCGGATTCCCTGTACATAAGAGGATGACCATAAAGTGACAAAGAGGGACGAAGAACGACATGCTTCCGAGTAAACGTCATAGCACAAGTCTTAGACATAGAAAACCGGAAGACTTGATCAGTGGCCCAAGACGACACGGCATCAATCGCAAGTTGAAGCCGCATTTGAAGGAGAGGCGAATCATCACCCCGACAGCAAAGGGGGTAAGATCGTCGACTTAGAGAGCGGAGAAGACCCCAGAAGAAAGGGAGGAAAGAAGACCATTGAGAGCAACAAGAAAAAGAGTAGTGCTCAGAACACAACCTTGGGCACACCGTCATATTGCCTAAAAGGGGCAGAGAGAGTGGTACCAAGCCTCACTCGAAAGGTACGACGAGAGAGGAAACTCTGAAGGAAGAGAGGGGTGATTCCCATGAAGGCCAAAGATATGAAGTTGGGACAGAATATGATACCGCCAGGTAGTGTCATAATCCTTTTCCAGGTAAAAAAGAATGGCAACAACGGAGGTCTTCGCAGCAAAAGCAGTATGAATATAGACCTCCAAGTTCACCAGGACATTCGTTGTGCTGCGGCACTTGCGAAAACCAAATTGAGAAGGGGAGAGGTGGTGATAGTGTTCTAAGAACCACATCAGACGAACGTTAACCATGCGTTCAAAGAGCTTGCAGACACAACTCGTGGGGGCAATAGGGCAATAGGGCGGAAGCCCTTGGGGGATGATCCGAGAGACCCTGGTTTCCGAACAGGGAGGACAACAGCATGAAGCCAGTCTGCAGTGACTGACGACGACTCCCAGACCCGATTATACAGACTCAGTAAATACTGAGACGTGCACGGAGGGAGATGGCGAAGCATCTCATAATGAATGCCTTCGGAGCCTGCCGCCGTAGAACCGCAGAGGGCCAGGGAAGACTGAAGTTCAGAGAGAGAGAAGGGATCATTATAGGGAAGTCTGACATGGGTGTAGAAATCCAAAGGACGAGATTCATGAACAGGTTTACAAAGAAGGAAAGAATGAGGAAGATTAGAACCAGAGCTAACAGAAGAAAAGTGGGAACCCAGTTCGGTCACGACCTGCAACGGGTCTGCCACATGAGTACCACGAAGGCAAAGGACTGGCGAGACATCAGGAACGAACTTACCCGCTATCTTGCGGATATGCTTCCAGATCTGTGGCAAAGGAGTCTCGGAAGTAATGGAGGAGACATAAGACATCCAACATTCACGTTCAGCCATACGGATGGTCCTACGGGCCACCGCACTCGCCATCCAAAACAATAGAAAAGACTCAGCCGTCTGCCAGCGGCGGTGTCTCTTCCAGGCTGCACGCTTACAGCGGACAGCCCGAGCACAGTCCACATTCCACCAGAAGGGATGGGAGGACCAAGAGTAGTAGTAGCAGTGATATATAACCCACCACCAAATGAAATAAGACCCAGGCAAGAGTATGACAGAAACAACAAGACAGTTAACATTATTATGGAGAGAACAGGCGCTGCTGCCTGTAGAAACCGATCCCATTTGCTCATCATGGAAGACTTTATTCATGAAAGGATAGACTAGGAAAACAGAGAACCACATGGAGGTGAGGTAACTGCTAGAGGTGACGACTAGAAACTTTTTAAGTCAGCATGTCATGGGCCCCACGAGAAAGAGAGGCAATGATGAACCAGCAAGACTTGACCTAGTATTCACTTTGAACGATTCAGACATAAGGGAAATCGGTCTTGAAGCCCCCGTGGGTATGAGTGATCACAGTGTACTGTTGTTTGACTATTTGGTCGAAGAAGGGTTAATGTACTCAAGGAAGGGACCAGAAAACAAGAGGCCGGCATTCCGGAAGGGAAACTATAAGGAGATGAGAAAATTCCTTACTGAAATAGCTTGGGAAACAGAGCTCAGAGGAAAGATGGTTCAAGACATGATGGACTACATCACACAGAAGTGTAAGGAGGCAGCAGACAAGTTCGTCCCAGTCCAAAAGAAAAAAAATGAAATGGAGATGAGAAACCCATGGTTTAATCAGAGTCGCAAGCTAGCAAAGCAGCATAGGGCATGGAGAAACTATAGAAGCAACAGAACACTAGAGAGCAGAGAAAGATACCAGAGCGCCAGGAATGAATACGTCAGGGTGAGAAGAAAGGTAGAGAGGTAATATGAAAATGACATAGCGAGCAAGGCAAAGACTCAACCCAAACTGCTGCATAGCCACATCAGGAAGAAAACAACAGTGAAGGAACAGGTAATGAAACTGAGGATAGGGTCAGAAAGATTCACTACAAACGACAAGGAAGTGTGCGAAGAAATCAATAAGAAATTCTAGGAAGTCTTCACCTCAGAGCAAGGAGAAGTCCCAGTGATAAGGGAAAGAACACCAACCCAGACACCACTAGAGGAGTTTGTGATTACCAGTAGGGAGGTGAGAAAGCATCTGCTAGATTTGGACGTGACAAAGGCTATAGGGCCGGATGAAATCTCACCATGGATCCTAAAGAAAGTGCAGAAGCTCTGTGCCTACCACTCTCCATGGTGTACAACAAGTCACTGGTTACAGGTGAACTGCCAAAAATTTGGAAGACGGCCAATGTAGTCCCAATATACAAGAAGGGTAATAGACAGGAGGCACTGTACTACAGGCCAGTGTCCCTAACTTGCATTCCATGCAAGATGATGGAAAAGATTGTGCGAAAAAACCTAGTGGAAGATCTGGAACAAAAGAACTTTGTAACACAACATCAACATGGGTTCAGAGATGGCAAATCATGCCTAACAGGATTAATTGAGTTTTATGACCAGGCAACAAAAATCAGGCAAGAGAGAGAGGGCTGGGCAGACTGCATATTTCTGGACTGCCAGAAAGCTTTTGACACAGTAACACATAAGAGACTAGAACACAAACTGGAGATGCAGGCAGGAGTGAAAGGGAAGTTACTCCAATGGATAAGAAAGTACCTAAGCAACAGGGCACAGCGAGTCACCGTGAGAGGTGAGGTCTCGGAGTGGCGGGGAGTCACTAGTGAAGTCCCACGGGGATCAGTCCTTGGACCTATACTGTTTCTGATCTACATAAATGATCTTCCAGAAGGAATTGACTCGTTCCTCTCGATGTTTGCTGATAATGCAAAAATTATGAGGAGGGTCAGGACAGAGGAGGATAGTATGCGGCTACTAGATGACCTAGACAAACTGAAGGAATTATCCGACAAATGGCTACTAAAGTTCAATTCAAGTCAATGTAAGGTAATGAAATTAGGAGGAGGAACTAGGAGGCCAGTCACTGGATACCGAATGGGAGATGAAGTCCTTCACGAATCGGACAGAGAGAAAGATCTGAGAGTTGATATCACGCCAAACCTGTCTCCTGAAGCCCACATCAAAAGAATAACATCAGCGGCCTATGCGAGGCTGGCTAACATTAGAACTGCTTTCAGGAACCTGTGTAAGGAATCCTTCAGAACCTTGTATACCACATGTGTGAGGCCAGTCCTGGAGTATGCAGCCCCAGCATGGAGTCCGTATCTACTTAAGCACAGGACGAAGCTGGAAAAAGTTCAGAGGTTCACTAGGCTAGTCCCAGAACTAAGAGGCATGAGTTATGAGGACAGAATACGTGAACTGCACCTCACGTCGCTGGAAGACAGAAGAGCTAGATGAGACATGATCACCTCATACAAAATTTTCAGGGGGAATTGACAGGGTGGACAAGGATGGATTATTTAACACGGGTGGCACACACACAAGGAGATACAGATGGAAGCTGAGTACCCAAATGAGCCACAGAGACATTAGAAAGAACTTTTTCAGTGTCAGACTAGTTAGTAAATGGAATGCACTAGGAAGTGATTTGGTGGAGGCTGACTCCATACACAGTTTCAAATGTAGATATGATAGAGCCCAGTAGGCTCAGGAATCTGTACATCAGTTGATTGACGGTTGAGAGGCGGGCCAAAGAGCCAGAGCCAACCCCCGCAAGCACAATTAGGTGAGTACAATTAGGTGAGTACCAGGGAATGCACTTCCGCGCCCCACGAGATGAAGAGCGAGGAATAGAGCAGCGGGCAGTGATGAAGACGGTGTCAGGAAAAAGGAGGAGGGCGTGAGGGAGAGGCAGAATGGAGAGGTCGGAGAGAGTAGCACGGAGGGTAAATAGGTTCCAGTCTGCCTTGGCAAACCGCTACCTAGGGAAGGAGAGGGGTAGGGTGAAAAGAGAAAAGGGTAACAAGGATGGGGAAATGGTCACTGCCATAAATATCATCAAGAACTCGCCACGAGAAATCCAAGTAAAGAGACGACGAGCAGAGAGAAAGATCAAGACTGGAAAGGGTGCGAGTCCAAATGAGTGGGCTCACTAGAATTCAGAAGAGACACGGAAGAAGAGAGGATGAACGGTTCAAGAAGGCGACCCCGGGTGTTTGTCAGAACATGACTTCAAAGGGAATGTCGACAGTTGAAATCACCCAGCAGGAGCACAGGCCCCGGTAAGGAGTCCAGTAGGTGTTTAAGATCGGGAAGAGAAAGAGGGACACTCGGGGGGAGATAAATGGAACAAACTGTGTACCATTTCCTCATAAAGATACGAGCAGCAGAACATTGGAGAGGCGACGGAAAAAGTAAGGTAAGGGGACAAAGGGAACATCATAGTGAATCAAGAGAGCAGAAGAGTTAGGAGCCCCAACAACAGCCAGGGGGGGGGGAGAAAGGAATAGCCACGAAAGCGACCAGGACGAGCACCAAGCATCGGCTCCTGGAGACAGACACAAAGAGGCGAAAGCTGTGAAATCAGAAGTTGGAGTTCAAGGAAATTGGCGTAATATCCACGAATGTTCCACTGAAGAATGGACATCAACAAGAAGAGAAGGGATAGCAACAGAGAACAACAAAGAAACAAAGGTGAAAAAGGAACACAGCATGTTAAAGAAGTGCAGGATCAGGGTCAGCGAAGTCAGGGTTAGGGGGCATGGGTAAACTGAGTAAAGATGGAGGGAAGGGAGCTGGAGGACCGACCAGGGACGGACGAGCAGGGTCTGGAGGAAGAGGAGGGGGAGACAACCGAGGGTCAAGGACAGCAGCAGGAGTGGCAGAAACCAGGGAGTGCACCTCAGCAAGGGCAGCAACCGAGAGGGAAGCGGGGGCCAAAGAAACTCCATAGCAGGAACAAGGGGCGTAACCACCGAAACGGGAGGGGATGGAGCGAGAGAGTCAGAGGTAGGGGGCGAGGAAGAAAGCGAAGCCTTCTTACCAGCCGAGGAGGAGGAAGGAGAGGAGCAAGGCTTATGCATCTGACTCAAAAAGACAGGCGTCCCAGCAACAATGTACTGGGCAACAGATTCAAGCGTCTCAACAGGAGAAGCAGAACGAGAGCAAACACGATGGCCGTTGGGAGAGCGATGGACATCAGCTGGCACTGACAGGCAGCGTGGAGAGCCAACAGACGGAGGAGAAGGATGGGAAGGAGGATTGAAGGGAGACGAGGAAGATGTCACAGGCGACATGACAGACTGGGCAGAAAGAAGGGGAACCCCAGACAGAGAACCATGAGAGGGATACCCTTCGGGACAGAACTCAAAGGAACAGAGGAGGAGGCGGTGGGCGTATCTGGGTCTAAAGCCTGGAAATGGTTGTGAGACTGAGGAAGGTGGGAAGGACGACGAGAGGAAGAGCGCAACACGCGAGCATAAGAGATGTGAGTGTAAGGTGGGAGACGGCGACCTTGGCTCCTCGCTTCAGGAAAAGACAAACGTTTCCGGTGTTTCTAGTTGAGGACGGCAGCCTCAAGCTTGTAATGTATACCCGCACGGGAGAAGGTAGGGTGGGCCTCACCGCAACTAAGGCAGCGAACCTGGGGAGAAGTGCACTCCGACCGAGTGACCTTCGCCGCCACACATAAGACAGAGAGACAGTACTGGAGCATCGGAGGGCACCATGTCCAAACCTCCAGCACTTATTACAGAGCCGAGGAGAGGGAATGTACTCCTGGACAGAGCACCTGGCACCAGCAAGAATGACAGAGGGCGGAAGGGTCCTACCATTAAAGGTAATCTTCACAACCCGAAGGGGCAGACGGCTACGACCACGAGGGGAACGAGTAAACGTTTCCACCTGGAGGAGAGAATGGCCCTGTCTTCGAGGATATGCCGAATATCTTCGTGGCAGGCATGTAGATTCCTAACACCGGTTGCAACATGGGGTGGGAGAAGAACAGTGCCAACATTGGCATTCAACCGAGCATTCTTGGAAACCCAAACAGGGGTCTCGCCAAGGCAGGATAAGGCGTCCAAGCGGGTGGCTGCATCCTGAGAAGGAGCAGCAATGACATGTGTACCGAGACGGGTGGGGTTGAAAGTAACAGAGGCATCTACAGAATCAATATGGTGCCAATGGAGGCAGAAATCGTCAGGAGGTGAAGAATCCAGAGGCAAGAGATCAAAGTATTTGGCCTACGAAGCGGGACTAAACAAGGCGGGGTATGCATCAATACAGGAAAGGGCCGTGCGAGTGCGGCTGTGGCGTGGACGGCGTTGCGAACCCCCAGAGAGAGAGGGTTAAAAAGCGCAGTAGTCACAATGAGAGACTGAGCCGCACCAGGGAACGATGTGGTCACTATCGGGGGCTTGTGGCTCGTCCCAATCACAGGGGGAGTGAGGGGAGCCAAGGGGAGTATTCAGGAGGGTCAAAGGAGGAGCAAGGTAAGGGCCCAATGCAGCAGGGCTACAGAGCTCGGTTTTCCAACACTGTCCGACATAGAGACGAGAGGAAAGACGTTCATTCACGAATGTGCCCCCACACCCACCACGGAGACACAATTAGAGGCAGGACACCCAACAAGAAACTCGTTGCCAATCTTGCTGGGGCCGGGTAGGGGTGCATCGTGAGTATACGCCCCACAAACGCCACCTTAAGAACAGTCAGTCTGTTGAGATCAGGTTCAGTGACGAAAGGAGGATTGACAATAAAAGGTTCGCATCGCTCGAGACGTCGGGTACTACAGTTCTACGGGTGCAAGAGTATGCCTCCTCAAACACCCGGGTGTCAAAACAAAAGAAGGCCAAAAGAATGATCAAAACAGGCACAAGGTCAGTGGGAAATGACAATTAGAAAGGAGAAGGCGGGGGTGGGGAGAAAAACGAAACAAAAGGAAAAGGGAAAATTGTCCAGCAAAATTAGTGAGGACAGCAGCAGGAGTATAAGGCCACAAAAGGACAGAGAGCTGTCCCATGGAGCATCACACTCCGGCAGCTACCTACCAAGCCCCCTCATGGCAACGAGCCGGACAGGAGTGGAGCTGTTTTTCAAAAAACATGTTTTTACCTGTCACAGATGTGGCCTTGTATATAGTAGGTATATAAAAACACACTGTGTATTCGAATGCAGCATTGTGTCAAAATTTCAAAGCAATCGGTATAGAGATTTCTGAGATTTCCATCACATGCAAACTCACATGAAAAAACACACTTTTTCAAAAAAGCATGGTTTTACCTTATCACAGACGTGACACCTATATAGAAGGCATATAAAAACACGCTCGTATGTGAATGGAACGTTGTGTCAAAATGTAAAAGTAAACGATAAAGAACTTTAAGAGATTAGCAATTTCGAACAAACGGACATTTGCATTTTCATTTATATAGATTGTTTTAACATTACATTTTACATAAAGCTGATGCAATTAGTTGTCTAAATGATTTCCATGATTAAATAATTAATCATTTAGTAGACATAACATTGGAAGCAAATAGCTGTCCAAATCATTTACATTATTAATTAATTATTGAATTTATCATTAATATGATAAGTAGAAGGAAACATAAATAGTATGGTGAAACTTAACATTGAATAACTGGAGAAAAATGAGAACCAATTTCGTGAATGGGTTTAGACTTGAAGAATAAAATTGTAGTTGTGAATTAGTTGTCCAAAAGGAGTCACAGTGGAATAATAAGGTATAAGAGAATAACGGCAGATGCAGGCCCAGCTAACGAAATGGAGATTTAAAGTAAGAAATAATCAGAAGTGACCTAATAGTAAGATGGGTACTCGATGGGGTTCTGGCAAAGCCTCCTATCAACAGTACGACCGGCGAGGAACCCCCATCCCTTCGAGGACAGGGAGAAGCGTGGAGGGCAAGGGACGCTTCTCCCAGGAGTCCTAGGAGCGTGGTGATTCCAACTCGAATGTAGACATAGTAGGTATTTCCATTCCAGCAACATACCGACTTCAGGATCTTTGAAAAGGGGTGCACGCCACGTCTGTGTGGCCCAACCGAGGCAGAAGAAGTGTGTTAAATATGGGGCTTCCTTAACCCCACACATAGATGAGTATGAGGGAATGAAAATTCCCTCAGTTAGTTTTTCTAAATTAGGCTAGAGTGTATGTTGCGCTCTAGACAAGAAGTTCTCCAACTACGAGCCTTGTGTGATGTCGGCAGAAAGCCCATGCTTAGGCTTGTTTTTTAAGAATACAAGGAAGTCTGTAATTGCTCTGTGGAAAGAGTTAAAGAATTTATCATGTTTTACTGAGAAAATGTGTACATGTGACTTGAGAGAGTGAGTGAGGTACAAAAGGGTACCTCACTGGCAGCCAACGGTTTCAGGAGGGAAAAGAGGGGTGAACGTCGCCTCCCCTGTGGGGAATGACGTCGTCACTCCAGGCCTCCCCGCACTGTGACGTCACGGGATGCTGCAGGCCCGAGGACGTCTGTGATTCGTCGAGGCATGTCAGCCTCGTGTGACGGTTTGGGCGGGAACGTTTTGTATTCGAAGCGGAACCCGGTAGTTTGCCGGCTTCGCTCAGATTGGTCAAGACAAGGTTGGGGGTGGGGGAGTGGCGCACGTCTTTTGAGTCCACTAGCCCGCCAAGATTCAGTCTAGAAGCGGCGATCGACTGGGCTGGATTCCCCGGGTGGTGGAGGTGGCATGTTGTCATCTCCACCACTGTTATCGCCGTGGTATCGTTCATTTCCTCATCACCACGAAAACCCCTGCTATCGTGGATCGTGCCTGGATCCAATTTACGTTATCATAGGCCGATTAGCAAGAGGTTTAGTGAAAAAAGACTGTATGGAGAACACGTGTTCGGATGAGGCAGGAGGCAGCCTCGTTGTGTATCAGATAGTGTGGCTCACATCTGATGTCATCGGTGACATTGACTAAGATGTTTGGCAGGCGGTAGGATTGGGAAGGGGTATCGCAAGTGTTAGAAGAGGTCCCTGGTTGTGATTTTCGGGAAATATGAGTCCGTGCTGGGACATTGAGTTCTACCTCACCCGCGTTGACATTACGCCCACACCAGCACGCCCTGTGTACGAGTACAGATACTCATGACATGTGTGAGTTTGTGTGTGCGTTCCCAGTCCCGGCTGTGTACGCCTGGGGCCTCGATAGCCAGCTTAGTGTGGCGAGGAGCCGAGATCACCTCGCTCCACTGTGGCCACACGACCTGGGGCCACACCCAGGGGCCATGCTATGGCCACACCCTGAGGCCACATGCCCGGATCGATACACGTGGGAGCGAGTTGGGTGTTCTTCAGCTTCAGTGTTTCAGCCAGGGGAGTATATGTGGTTGAATGTGGAAACTGGTAACCTGAGTACTCATATATTATGTAATGTAGCTACAGTGACTCAGGGCTGATCTTAAATCAGGTACCAGCTGTGCTGTCCTATAGCACCTGCTAGGCGAGGGAAGCCAGCTTGAAGGAGGCATTTGTATGGACGTCAAGGCAACTGTCTGTGGGAGGGCACAGACTGTATTGTGACGTGAGGGTGTATGTTATACTCAGAATTACACATGTAGATGTATATGAAATACAAATTGTGTGTTGACTGGATCGAGTATGTAAACTTGCCAGTGTGGAGATTTTTCCCATATTAATGTTATGTTGATCTGGCAATTCAATATATATCGTTCAGAGTGAAGATTAATGCCATGTTGCAGCGTGCAATTTCAGAGGTAGGCAGGCCAGTGTATTTAAGGTTGGTCTGAGGACACCCCTGAGGTCTGTATAACTGTGTATATTTTCTCTAGTGAAATATTTATGATTATTCATGAGGGATAAGATGAATGATTTTATTATCAATGTTTAGTGTGAACCATTTCCATGAGTTTTCATTGCATGTCCAGTAATTTGTCAGACCAAGGTCATGGGTGGTCAGTTGTCATCCTGGAGTCTGAAGTTACTGTGTTGTGTGGTGAGTCAGTGATTGTGATTGCTGACTGATTGCATAGTGATGTCATTAGCATATGGGGTATGCAGATGACATCAGTATGTTGTGTGTTTAGGCAGTGTTGTTTTAGTATACGTTATATTACTATCCTAGGAGCTGTGTTGGTGATTTAAAGAGGGCCTTTTAATTAATCAGGGAATTCACAGTTTTTAATGAGGGAGCAACCAATTGATTGGTTAATCTGACTAATTAGGAGAATTAGTACCAGCTGTTGGTGGAGCGACGGTGTCTTGAGTTAACGTAATTGCATTTGCTGAAGTAATTATCTATCCCTAGGACAGTTAATTACTTGACTTGGCTAATTAGGATAATTAGCATTCATGTGATTCCACACAGTAGTTCTTTGCAGGTTCTTGCAAGATTAAGGGGCAGTGATGTCGGTATACATCTGTTGTTGCCAAATCGTGTGTCATTATTGTGGGCACTCAGTAATTAACGTGTTGCAGAGGGCTGCTACCGTATGAGGCCGTGGTATTTATTTTGTTATGTCACTGAGAGTGTGACCTACGTACCTGAGGGTACTTTGTGTTTCTTTAAGTCGTGTTGACGACTTAAGGGTTCAGTGAGAGTTAATTAAAGGTGTGATTAACTTTATAAGGGGTTGCACATTACTTAATGAGGGAGCGGTTAAGGGAAACAGTGGTGAGTTTGTCAAGATACGTTTCAGGTGCAATTAATTGTCGGTGTATCAACTAATTGCCCACTCTAGTTAATTATGTGATTAGCATTCTCATCATGAATTCACATAGTGGGAAGGAATATCGTTTGGCTAGCATAACTCGTTGGATTAATCGTATCTTTCTGGAGGGACAAGTTGATTAAGGGAAGATCATGTTGATTAGGGTAATTAACACCTCGTCCGTGAGTTCACAGTGTTTGATGAGACCTGCTTAGGTAGTGTGGAGTAAGACATTTATTTGTAATTAATTATCGGTCCAGGTGACAGTTAATTAATTGCTCTGGGTTAATTAGGGAAATTAACGCTCATTAAAGTAAGTTTGACATAGACTATTGAGAAGCTACCAAGATAGAGTGGAAGGCTTGGTTAATGTAACTTGATTGGTGATTTAATTAGTTGTCCGTTTGACAATAATTAGGAATTACTCGCTCAATGCTTGAGGGGGTCAAGTGTGATGTAATTTAAGAGACTTCGAGTTATTGTTAACAAGTTAACTTGTTTGTAGGAGACAAGTGGTGGTGATTAATGTAGAGTAGTATTGTTGTTTGTTGTCTTGAGGGAGACAAGCGTCTGTGAGTAATGTAAAGTACTTTGTTGCTGACTGGTGCTGACAGTCAATTAACGTAATTAATCATATAATCAATTTTCTAATTGACTAAGGCAATTTGTTTGATTATCGTCTCTGGAGACGAGAGTAAAGTAACTTGGGGGATTACTGGAAAAGTGTCTCAGAATTCCACCTTTCCTAGCTTTGTTTACATTTGCAGCTTCTTGCAGAAAGTCGCAAAGAGTGTTCACATTAGATTGTGATAGGGGGTTATCAGTGTTGGATTACCCACCTAGTTACTTGGAAATCTTGCCGAGAGGGATGCGAGGACCAGTAAAGATTGTGATTAAAGTATATTTGCTCACCGGGAGATATATTGATTGCAAGCTTGTGTCACCAGTGGGCTCCATTATTCAGTTAGTTCATTTAGTCAGCCCGGAGAGTCAGCAAGATGGAGACTTGTTATTTCTCGAGGGGGATATTGAATAGCTGTCTTGCAAGTACCACTGGATGGATATTAACGTAACGAATCGCTCACTGTTGTGTAAACTTAGTCTTGTGAATTACTTGTTTGCAATATTGAGTCGTCAGTGGGCACACCTGTGTTCAGGTTAGTTCAGTATTCAGCTGCGCAGCAATTGACAGGAGTTGCTATTTAATGGTTGTTAATTAAGTAGCTGTTGTTAAAGTGCCACTAGATGGACATTAACGTAATGTAAACTCGATGTTGTAACAGTTTAGTCTCTGTTAATAAACTGTTATTGTTATAGAAAACGGTCTTTGATGTCAACACTTCAACCATTCTTGTTCCACTCATATACTGCTTTATACGATTGTCTAGTAATGTAATCTCTTTTTAATGACGGCTGTTCTTGGGAAATTCGAAATCTCAATTCATAGCGCCACACTTCAAATACAAGTATTTGTTGTGAGAACCCATCTCCTCTCTCATCTATCCATATCTAAACTATGGTATTTATGCTTGGGGTTCTACTACCCAAAATCATTTACGTCCTCTAATTACCCAACACAAAGCTGCTATTAGGACAATATCCAACTCTGGCCCCAGACATCACTCGGTACCCCTACTTAAATCTCTGAATATGTTACATATTAAGTCACTGCACATCCTCTCATGTAAGGTAAGGTAATTATCAAAAGAAGGCACCAAACCGGGTAGGCTATGTAGCACCATCAAAGTGCGAAATAATCAGAGGGCGCTAAATATTACCAAGAAAGCCAATACGAGAACAAAAACGCATAAGGCGAACGATATCAAAAGTATCCGATTCACCTAGAATTCTATCGAGGGACAAGTAACCGCGAGGGACGGTCGGAAAGCAAGACACACGCTCGTCCTGGAAGGCAGGACATTCAACAAGGATATGCATAACCGTAAGAGGGACAACGCAATTCGGACAATAAGGAGCAGGGCGGCGCTCCATTAAGTGACCGTGGGTTAAGCGAGTATGGCCAACCCGCAGCCGTGCCAAAGCAGTTTCCCACCGCCGGTTACGGTGGTAGGAGGAAGGCCACGGGGACACACTACGTTTGAGAGTACGCAGTTTATTACTAACCACAGAGGACCAACAACTCTGCCAACGGGCAAGGATAGAAAAATGAATAACAGGATAAATGTCAGAATAAGGAAGACCCTTACGGGAGATGGGACAAGAACGGATAGCTTCCTTAGCGGCAGCATCCGCACGCTCATTCAAAGAAACACCAATATGGCTGGGAACCCAGCAAAACTCTACCGATTTAAATTTACTAGAAATAAGAAACAGCCATTGCTGAATCTCGATGGCCACTGGGTGGACAGGATTAAAGGACCCAAGAGCCATTAGGGCACTACGAGAGTCAACTACAACCACAAAGGAGGAATGAGAATGAGAAAGCAAGAGACGGAGAGCATAGAGAATAGCATAAAGTTCCGCCGTAAAGACGCTAGCCTCCGAAGGGAGGCGACACATATAAGTACGGTCAGGAAAAACAACAGAGTAGCCCACACCGTCCGCAGACTTAGACCCATCGGTAAAGATGGAAATAGAGCGGGAGTGCGAAGAAAAGTGCTCAAGGAAGAGGCTTTTCAGAACTGTAGGAGGGGGGTAAAGGCTTTAGTAATACAAGTCAAGGACGTACAAAACTTGGGAAGGGGGACTCTCCACGGAGGCAAGGAAGGAACAATACGAGGAGAAACATTAGAAAGATGAACAAAGAGAATCCTGCAAGCGAGATAACCGGACAGAAAGTGGGAGACAATGAAGAGGAACAGGAGCTACAGGAGGAGGAAAAGTCAAAGCATGACAGAGGCGAGAGGAAGGATGCTGTAAGGACCGCGCAAGATAGCGAAGACAGTAGCGGTCACGGCGGTCCTGGAGAGAGAGAAAGCCAGTGTCAACATACAAACTGAGGGCGGGAGTCGAACGAAAGGCACTAGAGCTGAGACGCAACCCAGTATGGTGCAAAGCATCAAGACGGCGAAGAGTAGAAGGAGAAGCAGAAGAGTAAGCAGGGCAACCATAATCGAGTTTAGACAGGACGAGAGAGGAGTGCAAATATAGGAGCGTGCGTCTATCCGCTCCCCAAGAAGTATGGGACAAAACCTTAAGGAGGTTAAGGGCCTTAGAGCACTCAACTCGGAGGCAAGAGATATGGGCTGACCAAGACAAACGAGTGTCAAAGACTAACCCCAAGAGCTTTGCGGAATCCCTGTACACAATGGGATGACCATAAAGCGACAAAGAGGGACGAAGAACAACATGCTTCCGAGTAAAGGTCATAGCACAAGTCTTAGATGCAGAGAACTTGAAGCCATGATCGGTGGCCCACGACGACACGGCATCAATCGCAAGTTGAAGCCGCCGTTGAAGGAGAGGTGAATCATCACCCTGACAGCAAAGGGTAAGATCATCAACATACAGAGCAGAGAAGACACCAGAAGGAAGAGAAGAAAGAAGACCGTTGAGGGCAACTAGAAAAAGAGTAGTGCTCAGAACACTACCCTGGGGTACACCCTCATACTGCCGAAAAGGGGCAGAGAGAGCAGTACCAAGCCGCACACGAAAGGAACGACGAGAGAGGAAGCTCTGGAGGAAGAGAGGGAGGTTCCCACGAAGGCCAAAAGAATGAAGTTGAGACAGAATGTGATACCGCCAGGTAGTGTCGTAAGCCTTTTCTAGGTCAAAAAGGACGGCAACAACGGAAGTCTTCGCAGCAAAAGCAGTACGAATATAGACCTCCAAGTTTACCAGGACATCCGTTGTGCTGCGGCACTTGCGAAAACCAAATTGAGAAGGAGAGAGGTGGTTATAGTGTTCTAAGAACCACATCAAACGAACGTTAACCATACGTTCAAAGAGCTTGCAGACACAACTCGTGAGGGCAATAGGGCGGAAGTCCTTGGGGGATGACCCGAGAGACCCTGGTTTCCGAACAGGGAGGACAACAGCATCGAGCCAGTCTTCAGGGACTGACGACGACTCCCAGACCCGATTGTACAGACTCAGTAAATACTGAGACGTGCACGGAGGGAGATGGCGGAGCATTTCATAATGAATGCCATCAGAGCCCGCTGCCGTAGAACCACAAAGGGCTAGGGCAGATTGAAGTTCAGAGAGAGAGAAGGGATCATTATAGGGAAGGTGAAGAAAAGTACAGAAATTTAAAGGACGAGACTCAAGGAGAGGCTTACGAAGAAGGAAGGATTGGGGGAGATGAGAACCAGAACTAACAGAGGAGAAATGGGAACCCAGTTCGGTCGCAACCTGCAACGGGTCCGCCACAAGAGCACCATGGAGGCGAAGGACGGGGAGACATCGGGAACGAACTTACCCGCAATCTTGCGGATACGCTTCCAGACCAGCGGAAGAGGAGTTTCGGAAGTAACGGTAGAGACATAAGTCGCCCAGCAAGCACGTTTAGCCGCACGGATGGTCCTACGGGCCACCGCACTCGCCTTCCGAAACAAAAGAAAAGACTCAACCGTCTGCCGGCGGCGATGTCTCTTCCAGGCTGCACGCTTACAGCGGACAGCCCGAGCACAGTCCAAATTCCACCAGGGAACGCACTTTCGCGTTCCCGAGAGGAAGAGCGAGGAATAGAGTGCAGGGCAGCGTCAAAGATAGTGTCATGAAAAAGAAGGAGGGCGCGCGAGGGAGAGGTAAAACGGAGAGGTCGGAAATAGTAGCAACGGAGAGTAAAAAGGCGCCAGTCAGCCTCGGCAAACCGCCACCGAGGGAAGGAGAGAGGAGGGCGAAAGGAGAAAAAAGTGACAAGGATAGGAAAATGGTCACTGCCATGGAGGTCATCAAGGACTCGCCACCCGAAATCTAAGGAAAGGGATGACGAGCACAGAGAAAGATCGAGACAAGAAAGGGAGCGAGTCCGAGAGTCCAAATGAGTGGGTCACCAGAATTAAGAAGGGATAGGGAAGAAGAGAGGATGAAAGGTTCAAGTAGGCGACCCGGGTGTTTGTCAGCACATCACCCAAAGGGCATGACGACAATTGAAATCACCCAGCAGGAGCACAGGCTCCGGCAAGGAGTCTAGGAGGTGTTTAAGATCGGGAAGAGAAAGTGGGACAGTGGGGGAAGATAAATGGAACAAACCGTGTACCATCTACGCACAAAGACACGGGCGGCAGAACAGTGGAGAGGCGAGGAAAAAAGTAAGGGGACAAAGGGAACATCGGAACGAATCAAGAGAGCAGAAGAATTATGGACCCCAGCGACAGCTGGGGGAGGGGAGAGAAAAGAATAGCCACGGAAGCGACCAGAACGAGAACCAAGCATCGGCTCCTGGAGACAGACACAAAGGGGCGCGAAAACTGTGAGATGAGAAGTTGAAGGTCAAGGAAATTGGCGTAAAATCCACGGATGTTCCACTGAAGAAAAGACATCACAAAGAGAGAGAGGAGAGCAACAGAGAGCAAAGAAACAAAGGTGAAGAAGGAACACAGCACGCTAAAAAAGCACAGAGTCAGGATCAGGGTCAGCAAAGTCAGGATTAGGGGGCATGGGTAAACTGAGTAAAGAAGGAGGGCAAGAAGCGGAAGGACGGACCAGAGGTGGACGAGCAGGGCCTGGAGGAGAAGGAAGGGGAGGAGGGGGAGCAGAAAGAGGGGAGCGCACCTCAGCAAGGGCAGTAACCGAGATGGAACTGGGGGCTAAAGAAACCCCCACAGTAGGAACAGGGGGCACCACCACCGAAGCGGGAGGGGAAGGAACGATAGAAGCAGAGATAGGGGGCGAAGAAGAAAGCGAAGCTTTCTTACCGACAGGGGAGGAGGAAGGAGAGGAGCCAGGTTTCCGCTTCTGACTCAAAGAAACAGGCGTCCCAGCAGCAACGTACTGGGCAACAGACTCCAGAGTCTCGATAGGAGAAGAAGAGCGAGAGCGAACAACAACAACCATCAGGAGAGCGATGGACGTCGGCCCGCACAGTCAGGCGGCGTGGAGAGCCAAGAGACGGAGGAGAAGGACTAGTAGGAGAGGAAATAGAAGACACAGGAGATGTGACAGACTGGGTAGAATGAAGGGGAGCCTAGACAGAGAACCAGGAGGGGGACCCTTCGGGACAGAACTGAGGGAAACAGGGGAGGCGGTGGTGGGGGTGTCTGGGTCTAAGGCTCGGAAACGGTTGTGAGACTGAGGAAGGCGGAAAGGACGAGGAGAGAGAAGAGCGCACCACTCGAGCATAGGAGACACCAGCGAAAAGAGGGGACGTTAGTTTAGTTCATTTATTCAGGCCAACCCCCATAACCATCTTGTGGGCAGGTAGTGGAAAGGAGTTACAGAGGCACATAATGGCTCAGGGACTGAACCCAACAATTCATTAGCTAAGCAAGTTACAATCTTGATGAGCTAGTTACCAAAATTCAATATAAGTCGTCACATCAACAATGGGTTCGAGATCGACCTCAAGTACCAGGTTCTAAATTAAGCAAACTGACATATGTGGAGAGCTAGTGTCTAAAATTATAGTTTGCCTGCACACCGCCTCCCATCGTGGACAAGCGGTGGATAGGTTACAATCACTCAGTTACTACCTACACGTTAGCAAACTGGGGATATTTGGCTAAAATTTCTGGTAGCAGATCTTTTGAAAGAAATATTTACACGCGCTGGAACATTGGTTATAGAATTGCTCTAAATTCAGTATCTTTTCGCACTCCATCACATAGTGACGGAGGGTGGCGAATAATTTTGTGTGACACAGTTTACATTTGTCAGGTCTACATCGGCATATAATGAGAATTCCCAGAGATATTGTAACCGAGTCTAGCCGAAGCAGCAGTAACATCTAGAAGTCTGCTGATTTTATTGGATGATCCATAGATGAACTTGGCGCCGACCTCAGGAAAAGACAAACGGTCCCAGCGCTTCAAGTGAGGACAGCCGCCTCAAGTTTGTAACAAACACACGCACGGGAGAAGGTAGGGTGGGGCCTCACCGCAATTGAGGCAGCGGGCCTGGGGAGAAGTGCACTCCAACTTAGAGTGACCCTCGCTTCACACAGTGGACAGAGAGAGACAGGACTAGAGCACCTGAGGGTGCCATGCCCAAACTTCCAGCACTTACCGCAGAGCCGAGGAGATGGAATATACTCCTGAACGGAGCACCTGGCAACAGCGAGAATAACAGAGGGATGAAGGGTCCTACATCAAAAGGGAACCTTCACAACCCGAAGAGGCAGACGGCGATGACCACGAGGGGGACGAGTAATGTATCCACTTGGAGGACAGAATGACCTTGGGCCTCGAGGACATGTTTGATATCCTCGTGGCAGTCCCCAAGATCCCTAACACCGGTCGCAACATGGTGCGGGAGGAGAACAGTGCCCACACTGGCATTCAACCGGGCGTTCTTCGAGACCCGAACAGGGGTTTCACCAAGGCAGGATAAGGCGGCCAAGCGAGTGGCCGCATCCTGGAGAAGGAGCAGCAACGACACGGGTACCAAGACGAGTGGGGTTGAAGGTGACAGAGGCATCCACGGAATCGACAAAGACGCTATGAAGGGAAAAATCGTCAGCAGGAGTTGAGTCCAAGGGTTTAGAGGTCAAAATACTTAGTCCGTGTAGCAGGACCAAACAAAGCATGGGAAAGAAGTAGGATGGGAAGGAAGCATACGAGCGCGGCCGTGGCGGGGACGGCGATGAGAACCCGTAGAGAGAGACGGGTCGAAAGGCGCAATAGTCGCAACAAGAGATGGAGCCGTGCAAGGGGACGAGACGGTCACCACAGCAGGCTTGGAGCTCGACCCAACCACAGAGGAGGGAGGGGAGCAGGGAGGAAGAGTCCAGTCTGGGCCTAAACCGGGCTCTGTAGTGGAGGCTACAGATCCCGGTCTTCCAGGACGGTCCGACTCAGGGGCCTGGTCGCCACCCATGAGCCTGGTTAGAAGTAGTCAAGTCGTCATCCATATAGCAAACTAATAAAAGGGATGGGACCCGGAACCAAGGGATACCACCTACCAGGGCAGCCAGGGAGGCGAGCGCGCGGGCCAGTGCAGGAAGGGTGTGTCGTCCCCAGCGGTGCTCCCCTTTTCAACAGGGGAGTCCTACCTACTTCGTGCATTTCCCACACTGGTGCTAAGACCCCAGTCCCCCTATCGCCCTAGCCTGGACACCCAACCATCCACTCAGGGCGGCCTCTCACAGGCGACCCTCCAGCGGGTGGTCCGATGGCTCACAAGGCCCCTACATGGTGCCCTTCAGCACGTACACACCCCCAAAGAGGGGGCAGGAGAGGGGCACAGGCAACCCACACCGGTCCCAGGGAGGTGTACGTGAGCCCCTCACCACGGCAAGGAGGCACCACGAGGGGGCATCCTCTCATGTGTATTATATATATATAAAACGCTGAACTGTAATGCCAATCCTCACCTCAAAAGCTTCATTGAAGGTTGTAACAGAACCCATGAGCACCACACCAGAAACAAACAAATACCATTTTGATATTCCAAGAGTACGACTTAATCAAACTAGAAATGCTTTACAAATCAAGGGACCCAGAATGTGGAATGATCTTCCCAATCATGTTAAAGACTGTACCTCTTTCAACCAGTTTAGATAAAAAACTAAGCACTACCTAATAAATTCCCTGTAACCTACCTTACCCCTATATTGTCAACTCGTGTCTGTTATTTTTTAAACAA
>WNGS01109751.1:0-13591 GCA_020271785.1 Procambarus virginalis
GGAAATGGTCGACTTACCCAGTCAGTTGACAGGGAAATGGTCGACTTACCCAGTCAGTTGACGGGGAAATGGTTGACTTACCAGTAAGTCATTACCCAGTCAGCTAGGGGGGAGGGGGAATAATTAACGATTGACCTCTTAACTAGCCTAGTAAACGTTTCTGTTCGCCTCGTTGTCCAAAATTCGACTATTCCCATCACCTTATATTAATGACTCAATGGTATGTCCCATATGACATATAAGAGCCAACAGAATAGTCAACTAATGGTCAAACTATTATATAGTCTCTCTGAACGAATTATAATATAACTCGAGTGAAAAATTGAATTGCATAATGATATACATTACTTCAGTAAGTTGGCTCATTAATTAATCAAGATTTTAATATTTTTTTCATTTTGTGCATTCATTTTCAAAGCGTAAAATTAAATGAATATTTTGTAAGTAGTTGATTACAAAAAAATAATGTTCATGATTATTTTGCAACGTAAATAATGAAATAAAAATCCTCTAGAGAATAATATATTTTTTTAAGTTCAGGAATTTTTTCATTGTAGTCGGATTTTGGAAAATTTGCTTCAAATTCAAGATATTTAAACGTTAAACTTTTATTGTGGGTTTTATTTAATTAAAACGAAAACATATCTTCAAAAGGCTTTTATATTTTGAAGAATTTCATAGAAACGTGTCGATTCAGAATTTGTAATTACCATTATTATTATTATTATTATTATTATTATTATTATTTTATCCTTAGGTAACTCCAGAGACTCAGGATAACAGGTGCATAATTTTGAAGGAAATTTATGTGGTTTTGAAAAGAAAAATTGTGTAGTTTTGAAGAAAATTCGAGTAGTTTTTCTAAGAAATGTGAGTAGTTTTCAAAAAAATTTGAGTAGCTTTTTTAAAAATTGTAGCAACTTTCAACGAAATTTAAACAATTTCTTACCACGGTGAGAGTAATTTTCAGTTCAAAATGAACCTAAAAAATATTGTGATTTAATTTTGAACTGACCTCCCAAACATTTCTCTAAAAGACCGTGATCTAAATTTACCAAGTATTTTTGTACAATTTTGAACAAATCTGAACCGTGAACAATCGAGGGGATGCTTGTATGTGGCACAGAGGCTCATGTTTATCTATGTCTGTAAAAAAAATGAAAAATTTATGTACATATTAAATTGTGCCTTGAAATGTGACATTATAATCCTCTGTATTAAAATATCCTCTCTAGAAACACAACTTTATGCTAGGGCCTCTAGAGAGTACTAGGACCTCTTAGAGAGTACTAGGACCTCTAGAGAGTACTAGGACCTCTTAGAGAGTACTAGGACCTCTTAGAGAGTACTAGGACCTCTTAGAGAGTACTAGGACCTCTAGAGAGTACTAGGACCTCTTAGAGAGTACTAGGACCTCTAGAGAGTACTAGGACCTCCAGAGAGTACTAGGACCTCTAGAGAGTACTAAGACCTCTTAGAGAGTACTATGACCTCTAGAGAGTACTAGGACCTCTTAGAGAGTACTAGGACCTCTAGAGAGTACTAGGACCTCTTAGAGAGTACTAGGACCTCTTAGAGAGTACTAGGACCTCTTAGAGAGTACTAGGACCTCTAGAGAGTACTAGGACCTCTTAGAGAGTACTAGGACCTCTAGAGAGTACTAGGACCTCCAGAGAGTACTAGGACCTCTAGAGAGTACTAAGACCTCTTAGAGAGTACTATGACCTCTAGAGAGTACTAGGACCTCTTAGAGAGTACTAGGACCTCTTAGAGAGTACTAGGACCTCTTGAAAGTACTAAGACCTCTAGAGAGTACTAGGACCTCAAGAAAGTACTAGGACCTCTAGAGAGTACTAAAACCTCTTAGAGAGTACTAGGACCTATAGAGAGTACTAGGACCTCTAGAGAGTACTAGGATCTCTAGAAAGTACTAAGACCTCTAGAGAGTACTAGAACCTCTAGAGAGTACTAAGACCTCTTAGAGAGTACTAGGACCTCTAGAGAGTACTAGGACCTCTAGAAAGTACTAGGACTTCTAGAGAGTACTAAGACCTCTTAGAGAGTTCTAGGACCTCTAGAGAGTACTAGGACCTTTTAGAGAGTTCTAAGACCTCTTAGAGTACTAGGACCTGAAGAGAGTACTAAGACCTCTTAGAGAGTTCTATGACCTCTTAGAGAGTACTAGGACCTCTTAGAGAGTACTAAGACCTCTTAGAGAGTACTAGGACCTCTTAGAGAGTACTAGGACCTCTTAGAGAGTACTTGGACCTCTTAGAGAGTACTAGGACCTCTTAGAGAGTTCTAATACCTCTTAGGGAGTACTAAGACCTCTTAGAGAGTACTAAGACCTCTTAGAGAATACTAAGACCTCTTAAAAAGAGTACTAGACCCTCTAGAAAGTACTAGGACCTCTAGAAAACAGATACTTTTCAGAGTCTTCCAGTGTTATGAGATTACATAAAAGATTTTCTCCAAACAGGAGCGTTGGTGTTCTTTTTAACAGGACTACGAATAAGCTTTTCAACAGGACTACAGATATGCTTTTTAGCAGGACTATTGATGTGCTTCATAACAGGAATATAGATGTTCTTCACAGTAGAAATATAGACGTTCTTCACAACAAGAATATAGATGTTCTTCAGCCCAAAAAACATAGATACTGTATTCTTTACATCAGGAATATAGACATTTTTCACGGTAAAATAATATATATTAGATTCACTTTATTCCAGCATCTTGTGAACTCTCTTTGTGTGGAAATAAATCAGCACAAGAGAAAGGTAGACGATCCACATATAAATAATACATATGCACTATAGAAAGATACATAAGTTAATACATGGGTTTGCAAAAATAGATTACAAGTATAGAAATATGCTTCATATATGTGAAAAATTAGCCTTTGAGATATATTGACATAGGATTATCACACTACTGGGGAGGGCTCACACCACTGGGCTCACACCACTGGGCTCACACAATTGGGCTCACACCACTGGGCTCACACAATTGGGCTCACACCACTGGGCTCACACAATTGGGCTCACACCACTAGGGGATAGCTCTCACCCCTGAACTCACACCACTGGGAATAGCTCACACCACTGGAAGACTTTGATATAAGCTGAGATTCCTTTACCACTTGCTCCTCTTACTCACAGGAGGGGAGACTCTTGCTGCTCTCACTCACAGGAGGGGAGACTCTTGCTGCTCTCACTCACAGGAGGGGAGACTCTTGCTGCTCTTACTCACAGGAGGGGGACTCCAGTTCCCTCCGGCTAGCTGTATGGTCGGCTAATATTAAAGTGTTTGTACAAGGGACATATTTCTCAATAAATGTCTACCCAAATGTGTGAGTTTCCTTTCCTCCTCTGCCTCGACCCCTCGGCCGCTTCTCTCGGGTCGACGAACGTCAAATTGAAAGCGGTTTGTGCTGTGCCAAAGCTTGGGAAGCTGGACAAACCCCCGATCCATGCCTACGGAGGCGTCATTGTTGCAGTCCTTGTAATTGCAATTCAGCACCGGAATTCTGACGCTCTAGTCGACCTGAAGGCTAAGCTGTTGGTGCTGGCTTGCAGTGAGAAGGACAATATTCTGTCTAAAGGTAGGGAGCATTGTGTATTGGCTCAATCTTAACACTCAAAACAATCTCTTAATTCTCTGTACTGATGAAGAGTGTCTGAGCTTTTGAAAGGCTGCATTGAGTTACCTTTACTTATATGTTTATGTTAATTATTAATCGCCCTGGTTCCCTGAGGCACCAGGCATTTCACCCTCCCTATTTTCTTAACGTTAATCATGCTAGACAAACTGAAGTTAGTTTTGTTTCACGAAATATACGAGCAATTAACAATTTGCTTAACAAACTCATGATCACTCACAACGGAATTAGCCAGCGGCCCTATGGGAGGCGAGTAAGTTATTACCCAGAAAAATCACCAATCACGGGAGACTATGTATCAGTATGTTGACCAGACCACACATTAGAAAGTGAAGGGACGAAGACGTTTCGGTCCGTCCTGGACTCAAGTCGATTGTGAATGTCACAATCGTCGATTGTCACAGTCGACTTGCGAATGGTCCAGGATGGACCGAAACGTCGTCGTCCGTTCACTTTCTAGTGTGTGGTCTGGTCAACATACTTCAGCCACGTTATTGTGACTCATCGCCTGCATATGTAGCAGAAGGTAATTAAGTAATTAGCAGACAGAGGTCCGCTAATTACTCTAGAAGTGTGTAATTAACACTTCTCTAACTCTAGAGAAGTGAGGTGACTCTAGAAATGTGAGTTAACAAGCTGAGTGAAGTTATTTACAGATGATGAGCTTGCGAAGATCCGTGAGCAGTGTGTATGAACCGGATGGGCGTCATTAAGAAGCATACAAGACATACACACACATATACCGAGCTCTTGCACCTGGCGTGGTGTCATCTGGATGACTAAATACGTGATTGATATTCTCAGTGAGCCTTGTATAGCCTCTGAGCTTCGCACATATTTAAAAATATTATATCGTGGCGCACATGAGTCAAAACAGTTATTATGTCAACTAGGAACAATTACAGGTATGCACATGGAGAGCTGGGGTGAAAACAACAGTTGAGCAGCGGAGTTGCAGAATTTGTGGTGAGAGTGACGGTCACCGCCTTGACCACTACCTGAGGGAATGTGGACATGTAAGAGACATTAGAAATATGTAACCATAATAAACCCCATTGCAAGGTAACCATGCGGTTATCTTGCAATCATTTAGGGGCTTAGCGTCCCCGCGGCCCAGTCCTCGACCAGGCCTCCTGGTTGCTGGACTGGTCTTCCAGGCTGTTGGATGCAGAGGCTCGCAGCCTGACGAATGAATCACAGCCTGGTTGATCAGGTATTCTTTGGAGGTGCTTATCCAGTTCTCTCTTGAACACTGTGAGGGGTCGGCCAGTTATGCCCTTTATGTGTAGTGGAAGCGTGTTGAACAGTCTCGGGCCTCTGATGTTGATAGTTCTCTCTTGAACACTGTGAGGGGTCGGCCAGTTATGTCCCTTATGTGTAGTGGAAGCGTGTTGAACAGTCTCGGGCCTCTGATGTTGATAGTTCTCTCTTGAACACTGTGAGGGGTCGGCCAGTTATGTCCCTTATGTGTAGTGGAAGCGTGTTGAACAGTCTCGGGCCTCTGATGTTGATAGTTCTCTCTTGAACACTGTGAGGGGTCGGCCAGTTATGTCCCTTATGTGTAGTGGAAGCGTGTTGAACAGTCTCGGGCCTCTGATGTTGATAGTTCTCTCTTGAACACTGTGAGGGGTCGGCCAGTTATGTCCCTTATGTGTAGTGGAAGCGTGTTGAACAGTCTCGGGCCTCTGATGTTGATAGTTCTCTCTTGAACACTGTGAGGGGTCGGCCAGTTATGTCCCTTATGTGTAGTGGAAGCGTGTTGAACAGTCTCGGGCCTCTGATGTTGATAGTTCTCTCTTGAACACTGTGAGGGGTCGGCCAGTTATGTCCCTTATGTGTAGTGGAAGCGTGTTGAACAGTCTCGGGCCTCTGATGTTGATAGTTCTCTCTTGAACACTGTGAGGGGTCGGCCAGTTATGTCCCTTATGTGTAGTGGAAGCGTGTTGAACAGTCTCGGGCCTCTGATGTTGATAGTTCTCTCTTGAACACTGTGAGGGGTCGGCCAGTTATGTCCCTTATGTGTAGTGGAAGCGTGTTGAACAGTCTCGGGCCTCTGATGTTGATAGTTCTCTCTTGAACACTGTGAGGGGTCGGCCAGTTATGTCCCTTATGTGTAGTGGAAGCGTGTTGAACAGTCTCGGGCCTCTGATGTTGATAGTTCTCTCTTGAACACTGTGAGGGGTCGGCCAGTTATGTCCCTTATGTGTAGTGGAAGCGTGTTGAACAGTCTCGGGCCTCTGATGTTGATAGTTCTCTCTTGAACACTGTGAGGGGTCGGCCAGTTATGTCCCTTATGTGTAGTGGAAGCGTGTTGAACAGTCTCGGGCCTCTGATGTTGATAGTTCTCTCTTGAACACTGTGAGGGGTCGGCCAGTTATGTCCCTTATGTGTAGTGGAAGCGTGTTGAACAGTCTCGGGCCTCTGATGTTGATAGTTCTCTCTTGAACACTGTGAGGGGTCGGCCAGTTATGTCCCTTATGTGTAGTGGAAGCGTGTTGAACAGTCTCGGGCCTCTGATGTTGATAGTTCTCTCTTGAACACTGTGAGGGGTCGGCCAGTTATGTCCCTTATGTGTAGTGGAAGCGTGTTGAACAGTCTCGGGCCTCTGATGTTGATAGTTCTCTCTTGAACACTGTGAGGGGTCGGCCAGTTATGTCCCTTATGTGTAGTGGAAGCGTGTTGAACAGTCTCGGGCCTCTGATGTTGATAGTTCTCTCTTGAACACTGTGAGGGGTCGGCCAGTTATGTCCCTTATGTGTAGTGGAAGCGTGTTGAACAGTCTCGGGCCTCTGATGTTGATAGTTCTCTCTTGAACACTGTGAGGGGTCGGTCAGTTATGTCCCTTATGTGTAGTGGAAGCGTGTTGAACAGTCTCGGGCCTCTGATGTTGATAGTTCTCTCTTGAACACTGTGAGGGGTCGGCCAGTTATGTCCCTTATGTGTAGTGGAAGCGTGTTGAACAGTCTCGGGCCTCTGATGTTGATAGTTCTCTCTTGAACACTGTGAGGGGTCGGCCAGTTATGTCCCTTATGTGTAGTGGAAGCGTGTTGAACAGTCTCGGGCCTCTGATGTTGATAGTTCTCTCTTGAACACTGTGAGGGGTCGGCCAGTTATGTCCCTTATGTGTAGTGGAAGCGTGTTGAACAGTCTCGGGCCTCTGATGTTGATAGTTCTCTCTTGAACACTGTGAGGGGTCGGCCAGTTATGTCCCTTATGTGTAGTGGAAGCGTGTTGAACAGTCTCGGGCCTCTGATGTTGATAGTTCTCTCTTGAACACTGTGAGGGGTCGGCCAGTTATGTCCCTTATGTGTAGTGGAAGCGTGTTGAACAGTCTCGGGCCTCTGATGTTGATAGAGTTCTCTCTCAAAGTGCCTGTTGCACTTCTGCGATAGATACTCTGAGGGTGTTGAGTACCTAACTTAATATCACCACATTAAATTAGGAAAATACTATTTGTCATATATACAAATTCATGAGTGTCACGAGAATCCCCTGCACAGTAGTGGAACTGTCTTTTCCCTTCACCTTCAATGACTCTGCACTGGAAGTCTGCCTCTACCACAGCCCAAATGAGTCATCTGTCCTGCCACCTCTCCGTACCCGCCAGGTCCTGGCAAGGCCTGGCACGGCCTGGCACGGCCTGGCACGGCCTGGCACGGCCTGGTACGACTCAGAAGAAAGCCGGGCATCTCTGCTAACTGGTAGTTTGCCTTCACAAACAAGCAGTTAGCCGCCTTCAACTAGCAGGGGTGCAGCTCAACACAAAGGCACCGCCAGCCACAAGCTAACAGTTTGGTAGTTGACCAGATGTCCACCTCGCGTTGACACCTGATGAGTCATCACCGCCGGACTATATAAAGGGCGCCGCCTCCCTGGAGAGAGTCTACGGGCTCACCATAGCCCGTGCTACTTGGAACTATTTGTTGGAGTAGATAACGAATCTTAAACAACAACACAACCTGGAGAAGTAGTCTCTCTCTTAGTGCTCTTGGGTCACCTTGGTGACTCTCACCCGTCGTCCGCCTTCAGCCTACGCCGTGTGACTGATGCAGTGGTGGTATGGTAGCTGTCTTCAGTATATCTTTATGCATTGTATTCATTTAATTGCACTTTATTTTTGTATTAATTTTCATAAGATCTTGTCCACCTTTGGATTATGTGATCGCCAAGTGTTCTCAAGTGTCATTAAGAAATCTCTAACCCTGTTTCGTGGAGGACAGAAGAAAATGTATATATGCTGATTAGCATTGTAAATATGTGGCCACGTCTGTGGCAGAAAATAATAAAAAAAGTATATTATTTTCATTATTTCTTTGATGATTTTCATTTGTTTCCACCAGCGACTTCCACACTGCAAGGCCAATAGCACCAATTTTTTTGTTTATTTGTGTGATGGAGAGCCATACCCTCTTGGTTCAGTATAGCTGCGATACCACAACCCGTCACAAGATACTGTTCTTAAGAGATTCCCCCATTTTGCACCCTCAAGATAACGTAAATTTTAGATGTTGGCAAATGTTAATCTTCTTGTTTTGATAAGCAAGTGTTCTCAGTGTTTCACTTGAGACAGTTATGCAAGTCCCAGCTGTGTCTGGGTACAGGTGACTGGGTGTACAACCCAGCGGGTTTTCTTCCTATTGGGGAGTGTTGTACATGCTGCTATGGCGGTGTGTCCACTCACAGGATGAGTGGCGCTGCCCAATACTGTCACTATGGCGGTGTGTCCACTCACAGGATGAGTGACGCTGCCCAATACTGTCACTATGGCGGTGTGTCCACTCACAGGATGAGTGACGCTGCCCAATACTGTCACTATGGCGGTGTGTCCACTCACAGGATGAGTGGCGCTGCCCAATACTGTCACTATGGCGGTGTGTCCACTCACAGGATGAGTGGCGCTGCCCAATACTGTCACTATGGCGGTGTGTCCACTCACAGGATGAGTGGCGCTGCCCAATACTGTCACTATGGCGGTGTGTCGACTCACAGGATGAGTGACGCTGCCCAATACTGTCACTATGGCGGTGTGTCCACTCACAGGATGAGTGACGCTGCCCAATACTGTCACTATGGCGTTGTGTCCGCTCACAGGATGAGTGGCGCTGCCCAATACTGTCACTATGGCGGTGTGTCCACTCACAGGATGAGTGACGCTGCCCAATACTGTCACTATGGCGGTGTGTCCACTCACAGGACGAGTGGCGCTGCCCAATACTGTTACTATGGCGGTGTGTCCACTCACAGGACGAGTGGCGCTGCCCAATGCTGTCACTATGGCGGTGTGTCCACTCACAGGACGAGTGGCGCTGCCCAATACTGTCACTATGGCGGTGTGTCCACTCACAGGACGAGTGGCGCTGCCCAATACTGTCACTATGGCGCTGTGTCCACTCACAGGATGAGTGGCGCTGCCCAATACTGTCACTATGGCGTTGTGTCCGCTCACAGGATGAGTGGCGCTGCCCAATACTGTCACTATGGCGGTGTGTTCACTCATAGGATGAGTGGCGCTGCCCAATACTGTCACTATGGCGGTGTGTCCGCTCACAGGATGAGTGGCGCTGCCCAATACTGTCACTATGGCGTTGTGTCCGCTCACAGGATGAGTGGCGCTGCCCAATACTGTCACTATGGCGGTGTGTTCACTCATAGGATGAGTGGCGCTGCCCAATACTGTCACTATGGCGGTGTGTCCACTCACAGGATGAGTGGCGCTGCCCAATACTGTCACTATGGCGTTGTGTCCGCTCACAGGATGAGTGGCGCTGCCCAATACTGTCACTATGGCGGTGTGTCCATTCACAGGATGAGTGACGCTGCCCAATACTGTCACTATGGTGGTGTGTCCACTCACAGGATGAGTGACGCTGCCCAATAAACTCGCCCCTCGGGGTAAAACTTTTTATTTAAAAAGGGGAACAATTCGCAAAGAACAATTGGAACACAACTGGAAATGGCAGATTGCATTAAATGCAACATAGGGGTTTACACCAATATATACGAGATGGTAACAGAAGGTTTGCAACATCGCCAGACCCACGTACGACCTTTCATTCCAGTATTTGTTGTTCTTGCAACATTTCAATAAAGGTAAAATAAAATAACATATCAATAACTTTACTATATTATTATATATTGAAATACATCAGAATTTTGATTGGTTAAGAATAGGCAACTGAACGTATATATAGACATACATGTGTGTGTGTGTGTGTGTGTGTGTGTGTGTGTGTGTGTGTGTGTGTGTGTGTGTGTGTGTGTGTGTGTGAGTACATAATACCGCCATTAGATAGACTGAAAACAAGCGACAAACAGGATCACAAACACCTCTAAATTTAAAGTATAAGATATCAAGTGAATAACAATTTATATGGAGGACCGGAAGCAGATAAAACAATCAAATCAAACAAAGAAACAAATTACCTAATTGCAAATCACGTGAAAAATAAAAGATCAGGATCACCTGTCTATTTCAGATAGTCCCCAGCGTCTAGACCACGTGCTCAAGCTTAGATAGTCCCCAGCATCTAGACCACGTGCTCAAGCTTAGATAGTCCCCAGCGTCTAGACCACGTGCTCAAGCTTAGATAGTCCCCAGCATCTAGACCACGTGCTCAAGCTTAGATAGTCCCCAGCGTCTAGACCACGTGCTCAAGCTTAGATAGTCCCCAGCATCTAGACCAAGTGCTCAAGCTTAGATAGTCCCCAGCATCTAGACCAAGTGCTCAAGCTTAGATAGTCCCCAGCATCTAGACCACGTGCTCAAGCTTAGATAGACGGCAAAACAGATTAAAATAGCAAATCTATATATCAGTGATTTATTGTTTAAGCGTGATATCCCCCACGGAAGGTGTCCCCACAGCAATTTAAAGCTTGGAGGGTGTCCTCCCACAGCAATATAAGCTGAGCCACAGAGTTTCTCATCACCAGGAGCGCTCTTAAAATGAGACGGGAAGGAGGTCTGAGTTGGAACAGGGAGCAGATACGTGATGGACTAAGATCGTGGATGGGAGAGTTGATGGAAGGGAGAGTGTGGAGGAGACAGATGAGAGGAGCTGATGAAGGAGAGAAAGAGAGAGGTGGCAGAGAAGAGGAGAGGCGATTACCCCCCTACCCCCCCACCAACAACAGAGAAAACATCGGCCTGGCTAAGAGGCAAATCAGTTCGTTTACGGAACAGAGTTGGTAAGGGGATCGGATCCCCCTATGGAACTGGCAGCCCCGACAGTGAATAACACTCAGCTTACTCATAAGTGATGAGGTTATTCATCACTCGTGAATAATGAAGACTTTCGTGAGAGGCCACTAATGATAAGCAATAGCAAAGGGCTAATCCACCAAGACTAAAACTTCAGTGAGTTTCGTGATCGAAGATAAACTCGTAATTTAACTTGTGTCAATAAAACTACTTTGCCAAATATTCAAACTTCTCAAAAGGATTATTGACGACTTTGATCCTTGAGTGGCCTACTGGTCGAGGCTGTGGACGACGCCCCGGGCGAAGGGGAACCGTCTTGCCTTCGGGTTCCTGAGGAAGGTTCGTCTGTGTGGGCGCCGGGGCAGGAACCCTTGGGCTGGGAACTCTGCCGGAGGAGACAGGAGTAATGAGAGAGAGGAGAGTCTCACACGAGACAGTTCTCATGGCTAATATGTGTCACAAGTTCCCACTAAGATGTAAATGTTTCTCACGAGAAATATATGACCAGTCACTCTTTCTTCAGTCTCCTGTGGGTCAGGGAGGCTTCAGTCTCCCGTGGGTCAGGGAGGCTTCAGACTCCCGTGGCTCAGGGAGGCTTCAGACTCCCGTGGGTCAGGGAGGCTTCAGACTCCCGTGGGTCAGGGAGGCTTCAGACTCCTGTGGGTCAGGGAGGCTTCCGTCTCCCGTGGGTCAGGGAGGCTTCCTTCTTCTGTGGGTCAGGGAGGCTTCAGTCTCCCGTGGGTCAGGGAGGCTTCAGTTTCCTGTGGGTCAGGGAGGCTTCAGTCTCCTGTGGGTAAGGGAGGCTTCAGTCTCCTGTGAGTCAGGGAGGCTTCAGTCTCCCGTGGGTCAGGGAAGCTTCATTCTGCCGTGAGTCAGGGAGGCATCAGTCTCACGTGAGTCAGGGAGGATTCATTCTGCCGTGGGTCAGGGAGGCTTCAGTCTCCCATGGGTCACGGAGGCTTCAGTCTCCCATGGGTCAGGGAGGCTTCAGTCTCCCGTGGGTCAGGGAGGCTTCAGTCTCCCATGGGTCAGGGAGGCTTCAGTCTCGTGTGGGTCAGTGAGGCTTCAGTCTCCCGTGGGTCAGGGAGGCTTCGGTCTCCCGTGGGTCAAGGAGCCTTCAGTCTCCCATTGGTCAGGGAGGCTTCAGTCTCCCGTGGGTCATGGAGGCTTCAGACTCTCGTGGGTCATGGAGGCTTCAGACTTCCGTGGGTCAGGGGGGCTTCAGACTCCTGTGGGTCAGAGAGGCTTCAGTCTGCCGTGGGTCAGGGAGGCTTTCGTCTCTCGTGGGTCAAGGAGGCTTCCTTCTTCCGTGGGTCAGGGAGGCTTCAGTCTCCCATGGGTCAGGGAGGATTCAGTCTGCCGAGGGTCAGGGAGGCTTCAGTCTCCCGTGGGTCAGGGAGGCTTCAGTCTCCTGCAGGTCAGGGAGGCTTCAGTCTCCCGTGGGTCAAGGAGGGCCTTCTCCCACGGGTCAGGTTAGCTTCAGTCTGCCGTGGGTCAGGGAGGCTTCAGTCTCCTGTTGGTCAGGGAGGCTTCCTTTATCCGTAGGTCAGAGAGGCTTCAGTCTCCCGTGGGTCAGGGAGGCTTCAATCTCCCTTGGGTCAGGGAGGCTTCAGTCTCCCGTGGGTCAGGGAGGCTTCAGTCTCCCGTAGGTCAGGGAGGCTTCATGCAGTATCCCGTGGGACAGGGAGGCTTCAGTCTCCCGTGGGTCAGGGAGGCTTCAGTCTCCCGTGGGTCAGGGAGTCTTCAGTCTCCCGTGGGTCAGGGAGGCTTCAGTCTCCCATAGGTCAGGGAGGCTTCAGTCTCCCTTGGGTCAGGGAGGCTTCAGTCTCCCATGGGTCATGGAGGCTTCAGTCTCCCGTGGGTCAGGGAGGCTTCAGTCTCCCGTGGGTCAAGGAGGATTCAGTCTCCCGTGGGTCAGGGAGGCTTCAGTCTCCCGTGGGTCAAGGAGGATTCAGTCTCCCGTGGGTCAGGGAGGCTTCAGTCTCCGGTGGGTCAGGGAGGATTCAGTCTCCCATGGGTCATGGAGGCTTCAGTCTCCCGTGGGTCAGGGAGGATTCAGTCTCCCGTGGGTCAGGGAGGCTTCAGTCTCCGGTGGGTCAGGGAGGATTCAGTCTCCCGTGGGTCAGGGAGGATTCAGTCTCCCGTGGGTCAGGGAGGCTTCAGTCTCCGGTGGGTCAGGGAGGATTCAGTCTCCCATGGGTCATGGAGGCTTCAGTCTCCGGTGGGTCATGGAGGCTTCAGTCTCCCGTGGGTCAAGGAGCCCGTTACAGTGATCTGCCTTTTTAACAACTCTTACAAAATATATTCCTTCACAACAAAATTACAATAACCTGATATGTATATAAGAACATGTTTGGCTGAGGAGAGGAGATCGAACCAGCGTCCAGGTAACCACCAGACGCGCGATGAACTCATGGACCAGAATAATATGTAATTTTATATACAAATATTATTTACATCTCATATACACACGTTTGGCAAGCTAGAGAAGTGAAGGCTCACCTGAGGCCTTAGTGAAGGGGTCTTGTATGGGGCGAGCTGGTCGCCCTCGAGCACCCGGGAGGACGAAGTCAGACCTGCGTCTGGCGAGCTGCCTGAGGACGAGGTCGTCGTGGTCTCCCCACAGGAGAGGCGTCCAGTATGGCCGGGAGGTGCGGGACAACTTCTGGAGGTCAGAGGGCAGCCCCAGGGGTACCTCGGAGTTTTGAGAAACCGGAGTCTGTGTATCCCCG
>WNGS01109751.1:14591-37438 GCA_020271785.1 Procambarus virginalis
TTCCAGAAGTCTTAACTGATACCTCATACATTCCAGAAGTCTTAACTGATACCTCATACACTTCCAGAAGTCTTAACTGATACCTCATACACTTCCAGAAGTCTTAACTGATACCTCATACACTTCCAGAAGCTTTAACTGATACCTCATACACTTCCAGACGTCTTAAGACTCACTCATGTAACCACCCCTCCAATAACATCAAAGCTAATGCTATTACTCGCTAAGACTAACACCGTCTAACATACCTAACATTCCAGTTAATGACCCACTCCAAGTCTTAACTGATACTCAGTACACTTCTTGAAACTCTTTTTAACAGTTTTCTCACTAATATGCATTTAATGAAACCTACTTAACCTACATAATGTACTTAATCCTCTTAACCTACATGACCTACATGAGTTAAAATCAGCCTAAGACATGGTTATTCCTTTTGTGTACACAAGGGCGTAACTGGCCTTCCTTGAGTGTGGCTGCTCACTGTCTGTCCCAGTGTGTGGGTGGTGGTGGTGTAGGGGGTCCAAGACGGTTCCCAGGTGAACTCAAGGTGAGTGTGTCGTCTGGGAGGGAGCGGGGAAGGTGGAGTCTTGCTCAGATCGTTGTGAGAGTGTTCCCAGGTGACCTCAAGGCGCTGGGTGGGCGGCTGCTCTCTGCTGCTTAATCAATAGCTGCATGAGAGGCACTTCTGCTCTCTCTCACACACACACACACTATCTCTTCTCTCTCTCTCTCTCTCTTTCTCTCTATCTCTCTCTCTCTTCTCTCTCTCTTCTCTCTCTCTCTCTCTCTCTCTCTCTCTCTCTCTCTCTCTCTCTCTCTCTCTCTCTCTCTTCAGTAGCAAGCAACCGCTGTTATCTTATGTTCATTGACTGATGCCAGCCTCTAGAAACCCATCTATCTGGTGAGCATATCATTAATATCCAGCTGGAAAAAAATATGTTTAATGGTAACTGTTGCACTCAAGTTTCTACACTACGTATGTTATTGAGTGGATGAAGCAGGAGCCATCTTTGTGCCAGAGCGTGACTGGGCTTGGGGTCACATCCCAGACCTGGTAACTGACTGGGCTTGGGGTCACATTCCAGACCTGGTGACTGACTGGGCTTGGGGTCACATCCCAGACCTGGTGACTGACTGGGCTAGGGGTCACATCCCAGACCTGGTGACTGACTGGGCTTGGGGTCACATTCCAGACCTGGTGACTGACTGGGCTTGGGGTCACATCCCAGACCTGGTGACTGACTGGGCTAGGGGTCACATCCCAGACCTGGTGACTGACTGGGCTTGGGGTCACATCCCAGACCTGGTGACTGACTGGGCTAGGGGTCACATCCCAGACCTGGTGACTGACTGGGCCTGGGGTCACATCCCTGACCTGGCGACTGACTGGGCCATAGCCACAGGCCTAATCATCCTAAGTGGAGACACCACAACTTTCACTAACCGGGGATCTTTGCTTACACAGACTCCGGTTTCTCAAGCTCCGAGGTGCCCCTGGGGCTGCCCTCTGACCTCCAGAAGTTGTCCCGCACCTCCCCGGCCATACTGGACGCCTCTCCTGTGGGGGAGACCACGACGACCTCGTCCTCAGGCAGCTCGCCAGACGCAGGTCTGGACTTCGTCCTCCCGGGTGCTCGAGGGCGACCAGCTCGCCCATACAAGACCCCTTCACTAAGGCCTCAGGTGAGCCTTCACTTCTCTAGCTTGCCAAACGTGTGTATATGAGATGTAAATAATATTTGTATATAAAATTACATATTTATTCTGGTCCATGAGTTCATCGCGCGTCTGGTGGTTACCTGGACGCTGGTTCGATTCTCCTCTCCTGAGCCAAACATGTTCTTATATACATATCAGGTTATTGTAATTTTGTTGTGAAGGAATATATTTTGTAAGAGTTGTTAAAAAGGCAGATCACTGTAACGGGCTCCTTGACCCACGGGAGACTGAAGCCTCCATGACCCACGGGAGACTGAAGCCTCCCTGACCCACGGGAGACTGAATCCTCCATGACCCACGGGAGACTGAAGCCTCCCTGACCCACGGGAGACTGAATCCTCCTTGACCCACGGGAGACTGAAGCCTCCCTGACCCACGGGAGACTGAAGCCTCCATGACCCATGGGAGACTGAAGCCTCCCTGACCCAAGGGAGACTGAAGCCTCCCTGACCTATGGGAGACTGAAGCCTCCCTGACCCACGGGAGACTGAAGACTCCCTGACCCGCGGGAGACTGAAGGCTCCCTGACCCACGGGAGACTGAAGCCTCCCTGTCCCATGGGAGACTGAAGCCTCCCTGGCCCACGGGAGAAGGAAGCCTCCCTGACCCACGGGAGACTGAAGCCTCCCTGACCCACAGGAGACTGAAGCCTCCCTGACCCACAGGAGACTGAAGCCTCCCTGACCCACAGGAGACTGAAGCCTCTCTGACCCACGGGAGACTGAAGCCTCCCTGACCCATGAGAGACTGAAGCCTCCCTGGCCCACGGAAGAAGGAAGCCTTCCTGACCCACAGGAGACTGAAGCCTCCCTGACCCACAGGAGACTGAAGCCTCCCTGACCGACGGGAGAATGAAGCCTCCCTGACCCACGAGAGAATGAAACCTCCCTGACCCACGAGAGAATGAAGCCTCCCTGACCCATGGGAGACTGAAGCTTCCCTGACCCACGGGAGAACGAAACCTTCCTGACCCACGGGAGACTGAAGCCTCCCTGACCCACGGGAGACTGAAGCCTCCCTGACCCAAGGGAGACTGAAGCCTCCCTGACCCATGGGAGACTGAAGCCTCCCTCACCCATGGGGGACTGAAGCCTCCCTGACCCACGGGAGACTGAAGACTCCCTGACCCGCGGGAGACTGAAGGCTCCCTGACCCACGGGAGACTGAAGCCTCCCTGTCCCATGGGAGACTGAAGCCTCCCTGGCCCACGGGAGAAGGAAGCCTCCCTGACCCACGGGAGACTGAAGCCTCCCTGACCCACAGGAAACTGAAGCCTCCCTGATCCACGGGAGAATGAAGCCTCCCTGACCCACGAGAGAATGAAACCTCCCTGACCCACGAGAGAATGAAGCCTCCCTGACCCATGGGAGACTGAAGCTTCCCTGACCCACGGGAGAACGAAACCTTCCTGACCCACGGGAGACTGAAGCCTCCCTGGCCCACGGAAGACTGAAGCCTCTCTGACCCACGGGAGACTAAAGCCTCCCTGTCCCACGGGATACTGCATGAAGCCTCCCTGACCTACGGGAGACTGAAGCCTCCCTGACCCACGGGAGACTGAAGCCTCCCTGACCCAAGGGAGATTGAAGCCTCCCTGACCCACGGGAGACTGAAGCCTCTCTGACCTACGGATAAAGGAAGCCTCCCTGACCAACAGGAGACTGAAGCCTCCCTGACCCACGGCAGACTGAAGCTAACCTGACCCGTGGGAGAAGGCCCTCCTTGACCCACGGGAGACTGAAGCCTCCCTGACCTACAGGAGACTGAAGCCTCCCTGACCTACAGGAGATTGAAGCCTCCCTGACCCATGGGAGACTGAAGCCTCCCTGACCCACCGCAGACTGAAGCCTCCCTGACCCACGGCAGACTGAATCCTCACTGACCTGCAGGAGACTGAACCTCCCTGACCCACGGGAGACTGAAGCCTCCCTGTCCCACGGGAGACCGAAGCCTTCCTGACTCACGGGAGACTGAAGCCTCCCTGACCCACGGGAGACTGAAGCCTCCCTGACCCACGGGAGAAGGAAGCCTTCCTGACCCACGGCACACTGAAGCCTCCCTGGCCCACGGGAGAAGGAAGCCTCCCTGACCCACGGGAGACTGAAGCCTCCCTGACCCACGGGAGACTGAAACCTCCCTGACCCATGGGAGACTGAAGCCTCCCTGACCAACGGGAGACGGAAGCCTCCCTGACGTACATGAGACTGAAGCCTCCCTGACCCACGGGAGACTGAAGCCTCCCTGACCCACGGGAGAAGGTAGCCTCCCTGACCCACGGGAGACTGAAGCCTCCCTGACCCACAGGAGACTGAAGCCTCCCTAACCCAAGGGAGACTGAAGCCTCACTGACCCACACGAGACTGAAGCCTCCCTGACCCATGGGAGACTGAAGCCTCCCTGACCCACGGGAGACTGAATCCTCCCTGACCCACACGAGACTGAAGCCTCCCTGACCCACGGGAGACTGAATCCTCCCTGACCCACACGAGACTGAAGCCTCCCTGACCCATGGGAGACTGAAGCCTCCCTGACCCACGGGAGACTGAATCCTCCCTGACCCACACGAGACTGAAGCCTCCCTGACCCACGGGAGAAGGAAGCCTCCCTGACCCACGGGAGACTGAAGCCTCCCTGACCTACAGGAGACTGAAGCCTCCCTGACCCACGGGAGACTGAAGCCTCCCTGACCCTCGGCAGACTGAATCCTCCCTGACCCATGGGAGACTGAAGCCTCCCTGACCCACGGAGGAAGGAAGCCTCCTTGACCCACGAGAGACGAAAGCCTCCCTGACCCACGGCAGACTGAAGCCTCCCTGACCCACAGGAGTCTGAAGCCTCCCTGACCCACGGAAGTCTGAAGCCTCCCTGACCCACGAGTCTGAAGCCTCCATTACCCACGGGAGACTGAAGCCTCCCTGACCAATGGGAGACTGAAGGCTCCTTGACCCACGGGAGACCGAAGCTTCCCTGACCCACGGGAGACTGAAGCCTCACTGACCCACACGAGACTGAAGCCTCCCTGACCCATGGGAGACTGAAGCCTCCCTGACCCACGGGAGACTGAAGCCTCCCTGACCCATGGGAGACTGAAGCCTCCCTGACCCACGGCAGAATGAATCCTCCCTGACTCACGTGAGACTGATGCCTACCTGACTCACGGCAGAATGAAGCTTCCCTGACCCACGGGAGACTGAAGCCTCCCTGACCCACAGGAGACTGAAGCCTCCCTGACCCACAGGAGAAGGAAGCCTCCCTGACCCACGGGAGCGGAAGCCTCCCTGACCCACAGGAGAAGGAAGCCTCCATGACCCACGGAGTCTGAAGCCTCCCTGACCCACGGGAGTCTGAAGCCTCCCTGACCCCGGGAGTCTGAAGCCTCCCGACCCACGGGAGTCTGAAGCCTCCCTGACCCACGGGAGACTGAAGCCTCCCTGACCCACGGGAGTCTGAAGCCTTCCTGACCCACAGGAGACTGAAGAAAGAGTGACTGGTCATATATTTCTCGTGAGAACATTTACATCTTAGTGGGAACTTGTGACACATATTAGCCATGAGAACTGTCTCGTGTGAGACTCTCCTCTCTCTCATTACTCCTGTCTCCTCCGGCAGAGTTCCCAGCCCAAGGGTTCCTGCCCCGGCGCCCACACAGACGAAACTTCCTCAGGAACCCGAAGGCAAGACGGTTCCCCTTCGCCCGGGGCGTCGTCCACAGCCTCGACCAGTAGGCCACTCAAGGATCAAAGTCGTCAATAATCCTTTTGAGAAGTTTGAATATTTGGCAAAGTAGTTTTATTGACACAAGTTAAATTACGATGTTATCTTCGATCACGAAACTCACTGAAGTTTTAGTCTTGGTGATTAGCCCTTTGCTATTGCTTATCATTAGTGGCCTCTCACGAAAGTCTTCATTATTCACGAGTGATGAATAACCTCATCACTTATGAGTAAGCTGAGTTTTATTCACTGTCGGGGGCTGTCAGTTCCATAGGGGATCCGATCCCCTTACCAACTCTGTTCCGTAAACGAACTGATTGCCTCTTAGCCAGGCCGATGTTTTCTCTGTTGTTGGGGGGGGGGGGGGTAGGGGGGTAATCGCCTCTCCTCTTCTCCGCCACCTCTCTCTTTCTCTCCTTCATCAACTCCTCTCATCTGTCTCCTCCACACTCTCCCTTCCATCAACTCTCCCATCCACGATCTTAGTCCATCACGTATCTGCTCCCTGTTCCAACTCAGACCTCCTTCCCGTCTCTTTTTAAGAGCGCTCCTGGTGATGAGAAACTCTGTGGCTCAGCTTATATTGCTGTGGGAGGACACCCTCCAAGCTTTAAATTGCTGTGGGGACACCTTCCGTGGGGGATATCACGCTTAAACAATAAATCACTGATATATAGATTTGCTATTTTAATCTGTTTTGCCGTCTATCTAAGCTTGAGCACGTGGTCTAGATGCTGGGGACTATCTAAGCTTGAGCACTTGGTCTAGATGCTGGGGACTATCTAAGCTTGAGCACTTGGTCTAGATGCTGGGGACTATCTAAGCTTGAGCACTTGGTCTAGATGCTGGGGACTATCTAAGCTTGAGCACGTGGTCTAGATGCTGGGGACTATCTAAGCTTGAGCACGTGGTCTAGACGCTGGGGACTATCTAAGCTTGAGCACGTGGTCTAGATGCTGGGGACTATCTAAGCTTGAGCACGTGGTCTAGACGCTGGGGACTATCTAAGCTTGAGCACGTGGTCTAGACGCTGGGGACTATCTGAAATAGACAGGTGATCCTGATCTTTTATTTTTCACGTGATTTGCAATTAGGTAATTTTTCTTTGTTTGATTTGATTGTTTTATCTGCTTCCGCTCCTCCATATAAATTGTTATTCACTTGATATCTTATACTTTAAATTTAGAGGTGTTGGATCCTGTTTGTCGCTTGTTTTCAGTCTATCTAATGGCGGTATTATGTACTCACACACACACACACACACACACACACACACACACACACACACACACACACACACACACACACACACACACACACACACACACATGTATGTCTATATATACGTTCAGTTGCCTATTCTTAACCAATCAAAATTCTGATGTATTTCAATATATAATATATAGTAAAGATATTGATATGTTATTTTATTTTACCTTTATTGAAATGTTGCAAGAACAACAAATACTGGAATGAAAGGTCGTACGTGGGTCTGGCGATGTTGCAAACCTTCTGTTACCATCTCGTATATATTGGTGTAAACCCCTATGTTGCATTTAATGCAATCTGCCATTTCCAGTTGTGTTCCAATTGTTCTTTGCGAATTGTTCCCCTTTTTAAATAAAAAGTTTTACCCCGAGGGGCGAGTTTATTGGGCAGCGTCACTCATCCTGTGAGTGGACACACCACCATAGTGACAGTATTGGGCAGCGTCACTCATCCTGTGAATGGACACACCGCCATAGTGACAGTATTGGGCAGCGCCACTCATCCTGTGAGTGGACACAACGCCATAGTGACAGTATTGGGCAGCGCCACTCATCCTGTGAGTGGACACACCGCCATAGTGACAGTATTGGGCAGCGCCACTCATCCTGTGAGTGGACACACCGCCATAGTGACAGTATTGGGCAGCGCCACTCATCCTGTGAGTGGACACACCGCCATAGTGACAGTATTGGGCAGCGCCACTCATCCTGTGAGTGGACACACCGCCATAGTGACAGTATTGGGCAGCGCCACTCATCCTGTGAGTGGACACACCGCCATAGTGACAGTATTGGGCAGCGCCACTCATCCTGTGAGTGGACACACCGCCATAGTGACAGTATTGGGCAGCGCCACTCATCCTGTGAGTGGACACACCGCCATAGTGACAGTATTGGGCAGCGCCACTCATCCTGTGAGTGGACACACCGCCATAGTGACAGTATTGGGCAGCGCCACTCATCCTGTGAGTGGACACACCGCCATAGTGACAGTATTGGGCAGCGCCACTCATCCTGTGAGTGGACACACCGCCATAGTGACAGTATTGGGCAGCGCCACTCATCCTGTGAGTGGACACACCGCCATAGTGACAGTATTGGGCAGCGCCACTCATCCTGTGAGTGGACACACCGCCATAGTGACAGTATTGGGCAGCGCCACTCATCCTGTGAGTGGACACACCGCCATAGTGACAGTATTGGGCAGCGCCACTCATCCTGTGAGTGGACACACCGCCATAGTGACAGTATTGGGCAGCGCCACTCATCCTGTGAGTGGACACACCGCCATAGTGACAGTATTGGGCAGCGCCACTCATCCTGTGAGTGGACACACCGCCATAGTGACAGTATTGGGCAGCGCCACTCATCCTGTGAGTGGACACACCGCCATAGTGACAGTATTGGGCAGCGCCACTCATCCTGTGAGTGGACACACCGCCATAGTGACAGTATTGGGCAGCGCCACTCATCCTGTGAGTGGACACACCGCCATAGTGACAGTATTGGGCAGCGCCACTCATCCTGTGAGTGGACACACCGCCATAGTGACAGTATTGGGCAGCGCCACTCATCCTGTGAGTGGACACACCGCCATAGTGACAGTATTGGCCAGCGCCACTCATCCTGTGAGTGGACACACCACCATAGTGACAGTATTGGCCAGCGCCACTCATCCTGTGAGTGAACACACCGCCATAGTGACAGTATTGGCCAGCGTCACTCATCCTGTGAGTGGACACACCACCATAGTGACAGTATTGGGCAGCGCCACTCATCCTGTGAGTGGACAAACCGCCATAGTGACAGTATTGGGCAGCGCCACTCATCCTGTGAGTGGACACACCACCATAGTGACAGTATTGGGCAGCGCCATTCATCCTGTGAGTGGACAAACCGCCATAGTGACAGTATTGGGCAGCGCCACTCATCCTGTGAGTGAACACACCGCCATAGTGACAGTATTGGGCAGCGCCACTCATCCTGTGAGTGGACACACCGCCATAGTGACAGTATTGGGCAGCGCCACTCATCCTGTGAGTGGACACACCGCCATAGTGACAGTATTGGGCAGCGCCACTCATCCTGTGAGTGGACACACCGCCATAGTGACAGTATTGGGCACCGCCACTCATCCTGTGAGTGGACACACCGCCATAGTGACAGTATTGGGCAGCGCCACTCATCCTGTGAGTGGACACACCGCCATAGTGACAGTATTGGGCAGCGCCACTCGTCCTGTGAGTGGACACACCGCCATAGTGACAGTATTGGGCAGCGCCACTCGTCCTGTGAGTGGACACACCGCCATAGTGACAGTATTGGGCAGCGCCACTCGTCCTGTGAGTGGACACACCGCCATAGTGACAGTATTGGGCAGCGCCACTCATCCTGTGAGTGGACACACCGCCATAGTGACAGTATTGGGCAGCGCCACTCGTCCTGTGAGTGGACACACCGCCATAGTGACAGTATTGGGCAGCGTCACTCATCCTGTGAGTGGACACACCGCCATAGTGACAGTATTGGGCAGCGCCACTCATCCTGTGAGTGGACACACCGCCATAGTGACAGTATGGGCAGCGTCACTTATCCTGTGAGTGGATACACCGCCATAGTGACAGTATTGGACAGCGTCACTCATCCTGTGAGTGGACACACCGCCATAGTGACAGTATTGGGCAGCGTCACTCATCCTGTGAGTGGACACACCGCCATAGTGACAGTATTGGGCAGCGTCACTCATCCTGTGAGTGGACACACCGCCATAGTGACAGTATTGGTCAGCGCCACTCATCCTGTGAGTGGACACACCGCCATAGTGACAGTATTGGGCAGCGCCACTCATCCTGTGAGTGGACACACCGCCATAGCAGCATGTACAACACTCCCCAATAGGATGAAAACCCGCTGGGTTGTACACCCAGTCACCTGTACCCAGACACAGCTGTGACTTGCATAACTGTCTCAAGTGAAACACTGAGAACACTTGCTTATCAAAACAAGAAGATTAACTAAACATCTAAAATTTACGTTATCTTGATGGTGCAAAATGGGGGAATCTCTTAAGAACAGTATCTTGTGACGGGTTGTGGTATCGCAGCTATACTGAACCAAGAGGGTATGGCTCTCCATCACACAAATAAACCAAAAAATTGGTGCTATTGGCCTTGTAGTGTGTAAGTCGCTGGTGGAAACAAATGAAAATCATCAAAGAAATAATTAAAATAATATACTTTTTTATTATTTTCTGCCACAGACGTGGCCACATATTTACAATGCTAATCAGCATATATACATTTTCTTCTGTCCTCCACGAAACAGGGTTAGAGATTTCTTAATGACACCTGAGAACACTTGGCGATCACATAATCCAAAGGTAGACAAGATCTTATGAAAATTAATACAAAAATAAAGTGCAATTAAATGAATACAACGCATAAAGATATGCAGGTGTACTGAAGACAGCTACCATACCACCACGGCATCAGACACACGGCGTAGGCTGAAGGCGGACGACGGGTGAGAGACACCAAGGTGACCCAAGAGCACTAAGAGAGAGACTACTTCTCCAGGTTGTGTTGTTGTTTAAGATTCGTTATCTACTCCAACAAATAGTTTCAAGTAGCACGGGCTATGGTGAGCCCGTAGACTCTCTCCAGGGAGGCGGCGCCCTTTATATAGTCCGGCGGTGATGACTCATCCGGTGTCAACGCGAGGTGGACATCTGGTCAACTAGCAAACTGTTAGTTTGTGGCTGGCGGTGCCTTTGTGTTGAGCTGCACCCCTGCTAGTTGAAGGCGGCTAACTGCATGTTTGTGAAAGCAAACTACCAGTTAACAGAGACGCCCGGCTTTCTTCTGAGTCGTACCAGGCCGTGCCAGGCCGTGCCAGGCCGTGCCAGGCCGTGCCAGGCCTTGTCAGGACCTGGCGGGTACGGAGAGGTGGCAGGACAGATGACTCATTTGGGCTGTGGTAGAGGCAGACTTCCAGTGCAGAGTCATTGAAGGTGAAGGGAAAAGACAGTTCCACTACTGTGCAGGGGATGCTCGTGACACTCATGAATTTGTATATATGACAAATAGTATTTTCCTAATTTAATGTGGTGATATTAAGTTAGGTACTCAACACCCTCAGAGTATCTATCGCAGAAGTGCAACAGGCACTTTCAGAGAGAACTCTATCAACATCAGAGGCCCGAGACTGTTCAACACGCTTCCACTACACATAAGGGACATAACTGACCGACCCCTCACAGTGTTCAAGAGAGAACTATCAACATCAGAGGCCCGAGACTGTTCAACACGCTTCCACTACACATAAGGGACATAACTGACCGACCCCTCACAGTGTTCAAGAGAGAACTATCAACATCAGAGGCCCGAGACTGTTCAACACGCTTCCACTACACATAAAAGACATAACTGGCCGACCCCTCACAGTGTTCAAGAGAGAACTATCAACATCAGAGGCCCGAGACTGTTCAACACGCTTCCAATACACATAAGGGACATAACTCGCCGACCCCTCACAGTGTTCAAGAGAGAACTATCAACATCAGAGGCCCGAGACTGTTCAACACGCTTCCACTACACATAAGGGACATAACTGGCCGACCCCTCACAGTGTTCAAGAGAGAACTATCAACATCAGAGGCCCGAGACTGTTCAACACGCTTCCACTACACATAAAGGGCATAACCGGCCGACCCCTCACAGTGTTCAAGAGAGAACTGGATAAGCACCTCCAAAGAATACCTGATCAACCAGGCTGTGATTCATTCGTCAGGCTGCGAGCCTCTGCATCCAACAGCCTGGTTGACCAGTCCAGCAACCAGGAGGCCTGGTCGAGGACTGGGCCGCGGGGACGCTAAGCCCCTAAATGATTGCAAGATAACCGCAAGGTTACCTTACGATGGGGTTTATTATGGTTACATATTTCTAATGTCTCTTACATGTCCACATTCCCTCAGGTAGTGGTCAAGGCGGTGACCGTCACTCTCACCACAAATTCTGCAACTCCGCTGCTCAACTGTTGTTTTCACCCCAGCTCTCCATGTGTATACTTGTAATTGTTCCTAGTTGACATATTAACTGTTTTGACTCATGTGCGCCACGATATAATATTTTAAATATGTGCGAAGCTCAGGGGCTATACAAGGCTCACTGAGAATATCAATCACGTATTTAGTCATCCAGATGACACCACGCCAGGTGCAAGAGCTCGGTGTATGTGTGTGTATGTCTTGTATGCTTCTTAATGACGCCCATCCGGTTCATACACACAGCTCACGGATCTTCGCAAGCTCATCATCTGTAAATAACTTCACTCAGCTTGTTAACTCACATTTCTAGAGTCACCTCACTTCTCTAGAGTTAGAGAAGTGTTAATTACACACTTCTAGAGTAATTAGCGGACCTCTGTCTGCTAATTACTTAATTACCTTCTGCTACATATGCAGGCGATGAGTCACAATAACGTGGCTGAAGTATGTTGACCAGACCACACACTAGAAAGTGAACGGACGACGACGTTTCGGTCCATCCTGGACCATTCGCAGGTCGACTGTGACAATCGACGATTGTGACATTCACAATCGACTTGAGTCCAGGACGGACCGAAACGTCTTCGTCCCTTCACTTTCTAATGTGTGGTCTGGTCAACATACTGATACATAGTCTCCCGTGATTGGTGATTTTTCTGGGTAATAACTTACTCGCCTCCCATAGGGCCGCTGGCTAATTCCGGTGTGAGTGATCATGAGTTTGTTAAGCAAATTGTTAATTGCTCGTATATTTCGTGAAACAAAACTAACTTCAGTTTGTCTAGCATGATTAACGTTAAGAAAATAGGGAGGGTGAAATGCCTGGTGCCTCAGGGAACCAGGGCGATTAATAATTAACATAAACATATAAGTAAAGGTAACTCAATGCAGCCTTTCAAAAGCTCAGACACTCTTCATCAGTACAGAGAATTAAGAGATTGTTTTGAGTGTTAAGATTGAGCCAATACACAATGCTCCCTCTACCTTTAGACAGAATATTGTCCTTCTCACTGCAAGCCAGCACCAACAGCTTAGCCTTCAGGTCGACTAGAGCGTCAGAATTCCGGTGCTGAATTGCAATTACAAGGACTGCAACAATGACGCCTCCGTAGGCAAGGATCGGGGGTTTGACCAGCTTCCCAAGCTTTGGCACAGCACAAACCGCTTTCAATTTGACGTTCGTCGACCCCAGAGAAGCGGCCGAGGGGTCGAGGCAGAGGAGGAAAGGAAACTCACACATTTGGGTAGACATTTATTGAGAAATATGTCCCTTGTACAAACACTTTAATATTAGCCGACCATACAGCTAGCCGGAGGGAACTGGAGTCCCCCTCCTGTGAGTAAGAGCAGCAAGAGTCTCCCCTCCTGTGAGTGAGAGCAGCAAGAGTCTCCCCTCCTGTGAGTAAGAGGAGCAAGTGGTAAAGGAATCTCAGCTTATATCAAAGTCTTCCAGTGGTGTGAGCTATTCCCAGTGGTGTGAGTTCAGGGGTGAGAGCTATCCCCTAGTGGTGTGAGCCCAATTGTGTGAGCCCAGTGGTGTGAGCCCAATTGTGTGAGCCCAGTGGTGTGAGCCCAGTGGTGTGAGCCCTCCCCAGTAGTGTGATAATCCTGTCAATATATCTCAAAGGCTAATTTTTCACATATATGAAGCATATTTCTATACTTGTAATCTATTTTTGCAAACCCATGTATTAACTTATGTATCTTTCTATAGTGCATATGTATTATTTATATGTGGATCGTCTACCTTTCTCTTGTGCTGATTTCATTTCCACACAAAGAGAGTTCACAAGATGCTGGAATAAAGTGAATCTAATATATATTATTTTACCGTGAAAAATGTCTATATTCCTGATGTAAAGAATACAGTATCTATGTTTTTTGGGCTGAAGAACATCTATATTCTTGTTGTGAAGAACGTCTATATTTCTACTGTGAAGAACATCTATATTCCTGTTATGAAGCACATCAATAGTCCTGCTAAAAAGCATATCTGTAGTCCTGTTGAAAAGCTTATTCGTAGTCCTGTTAAAAAGAACACCAACGCTCCTGTTTGGAGAAAATCTTTTATGTAATCTCATAACACTGGAAGACTCTGAAAAGTATCTGTTTTCTAGAGGTCCTAGTACTTTCTAGAGGGCCTAGTACTCTTTTTAAGAGGTCTTAGTATTCTCTAAGAGGTCTTAGTACTCTCTAAGAGGTCTTAGTACTCCCTAAGAGGTCTTAGAACTCTCTAAGAGGTCCTAGTACTCTCTAAGAGGTCCAAGTACTCTCTAAGAGGTCCTAGTACTCTCTAAGAGGTCCTAGTACTCTCTAAGAGGTCTTAGTACTCTCTAAGAGGTCCTAGTACTCTCTAAGAGGTCATAGAACTCTCTAAGAGGTCTTAGTACTCTCTTCAGGTCCTAGTACTCTAAGAGGTCTTAGAACTCTCTAAAAGGTCCTAGTACTCTCTAGAGGTCCTAGAACTCTCTAAGAGGTCTTAGTACTCTCTAGAAGTCCTAGTACTTTCTAGAGGTCCTAGTACTCTCTAGAGGTCTTAGTACTTTCTAGAGATCCTAGTACTCTCTAGAGGTCCTAGTACTCTCTAGAGGTCCTAGTACTCTCTAAGAGGTCTTAGTACTCTCTAGACGTTCTAGTACTCTCTAGAGGTCTTAGTACTTTCTAGATCCTAGTACTCTCTAGAGGTCCTAGTAGTCTCTATAGGTCCTAGTACTCTCTAAGAGGTCCTAGTACTCTCTATAGGTCCTAGTACTCTCTAAGAGGTCTTAGTACTCTCTAGAGGTCCTAGTACTTTCTTGAGGTCCTAGTACTCTCTAGAGGTCTTAGTACTTTCAAGAGGTCCTAGTATTCTCTAAGAGGTCCTAGTACTCTCTAAGAGGTCCTAGTACTCTCTAAGAGGTCCTAGTACTCTCTAGAGGTCATAGTACTCTCTAAGAGGTCTTAGTACTCTCTAGAGGTCCTAGTACTCTCTGGAGGTCCTAGTACTCTCTAGAGGTCCTAGTACTCTCTAAGAGGTCCTAGTACTCTCTAGAGGTCCTAGTACTCTCTAAGAGGTCCTAGTACTCTCTAAGAGGTCCTAGTACTCTCTAAGAGGTCCTAGTACTCTCTAGAGGTCCTAGTACTCTCTAAGAGGTCCTAGTACTCTCTAGAGGTCATAGTACTCTCTAAGAGGTCTTAGTACTCTCTAGAGGTCCTAGTACTCTCTGGAGGTCCTAGCACTCTCTAGAGGTCCTAGTACTCTCTAAGAGGTCCTAGTACTCTCTAGAGGTCCTAGTACTCTCTAAGAGGTCCTAGTACTCTCTAAGAGGTCCTAGTACTCTCTAAGAGGTCCTTGTACTCTCTAGAGGTCCTAGTACTCTCTAAGAGGTCCTAGTACTCTCTAAGAGGTCCTAGTACTCTCTAGAGGTCCTAGCATAAAGTTGTGTTTCTAGAGAGGATATTTTAATACAGAGGATTATAATGTCACATTTCAAGGCACAATTTAATATGTACATAAATTTTTCATTTTTTTACAGACATAGATAAACATGAGCCTCTGTGCCACATACAAGCATCCCCTCGATTGTTCACGGTTCAGATTTGTTCAAAATTGTACAAAAATACTTGGTAAATTTAGATCACGGTCTTTTAGAGAAATGTTTGGGAGGTCAGTTCAAAATTAAATCACAATATTTTATAGGTTCATTTTGAACTGAAAATTACTCTCACCGTGGTAAGAAATTGTTTAAATTTCGTTGAAAGTTGCTACAATTTTTAAAAAAGCTACTCAAATTTTTTTGAAAACTACTCACATTTCTTAGAAAAACTACTCGAATTTTCTTCAAAACTACACAATTTTTCTTTTCAAAACCACATAATTTCCTTCAAAATTATGCACCTGTTATCCTGAGTCTCTGGAGTTACCTAAGGATAAAATAATAATAATAATAATATATAATAATAATAATAATAATAATAATAATAATAATAATAATAATAATTGGTAATTACAAATTCTGAATCGACACGTTTCTATGAAATTCTTCAAAATATAAAAGCCTTTTGAAGATATGTTTTCGTTTTAATTAAATAAAACCCACCATAAAGTTTAACGTTTAAATATCTTGAATTTGAAGCAAATTTTCCAAAATCCGACTACAATGAAAAAATTTCCTGAACTTAAAAAAATATATATTTCTCTAGAGGATTTTTATTTCATTATTTACGTTGCAAAATAATCATGAACATTATTTTTTTGTAATCAAACTACTTACAAAATATTCATTTAATTTTACGCTTTGAAAATGAATGCACAAAATGAAAAAAATATTAAAATCTTGATTAATTAATGAGCCAACTTACTGAAGTAATGTATATCATTATGCAATTCAATTTTTCACTCGAGTTATATTATAATTCGTTCAGAGAGACTATATAATAGTTTGACCATTAGTTGACTATTCTGTTGGCTCTTATATGTCATATGGGACATACCATTGAGTCATTAATATATGGTGATGGGAATAGTCGAATTTTGGACAACGAGGCGAACAGAAACTGTTTACTAGGCTAGTTAAGAGGTCAATCGTTAATTATTCCCCCCTCCCCCCTAGCTGACTGGGTAATGACTTACTGGGTAAGTCAACCATTTCCCCGTCAACTGACTGGGTAAGTCGACCATTTCCCTGTCAACTGACTGGGTAAGTCGACCATTTCCCCGTCAACTGACTGGGTAATTGTCAACCATTTCTCCCTAGCTGGATGATAAGCAAGACCACAATTACCCTTCTGTAGTTTGTTTCCCTAGAACTACCTACTTACCCATTATTTACCTCAGTACCAGCTGCGACTGTGGACTGGTGTTACCAGCTCGTCCCTTTAGTACTGCAGCTTATAGCATCAACAGAGTACATAATATACTACTGTCTGGGTATATCAAGTTATATAGGAAGCGTGGTACAATCTACGGTACAAAATATTGGGGCATTTTCTGATATGTTCAGTACAGTATTTTCAATCAGCATGAACGACACATTTTTTGTATTTTTTTTTGTGTACTTTTGAATTATATTTCAAACAATAAAGAGAAGGAATATTTTTCTAAGAGCACGCAAGAACAAGATTTATATATTGAATATAAAATACATGTAATTTTCATAATTTTTTAAATGTATAAATGGGGGTACAAGGGGAGTTTAACACCATGAATAACCTGAATGACTTGATGAGTACGTGTGTTACACACACACGCACACACACACAAACACCGTAGCACATCGATGAGTCTGGCTCAACGGTGAGTCAGTGAGGCGCCTCATTCCTACCTCATTGTAAGATCGACGTTCGATCCCCCGATGATTTAAGTAGCCGCCGGGCACTGTTCCTCCACTTCGTTATCATGGCCTGGCTCTTTATCAGTCTTTATATGCAAGCTCTTAGTCCGTCTCATATCCCAGCACTTAGTCTGTCTCATATCCTGGCTCCTTGTCCTGATATACCTTCCTAGTGTCCTAGCGCCTTCTCTCATTACTACGATATCTTCCGTCATCAGAAGAGAACCATCACTTTACATGCCAACCAAAAAGTATACTATAAGTCCTGTAAAAGTATGCTATATATACTTCCTCTCCAGCTTAAAGTCACTTAAAGTGGTGCCGTTTAAGTGAACGTGTGACTACCTTGGTCAACAGACCTCCTCGACCAGACATATACAGAAATAAACTGGTAGTCTTCACTGCAACAAAGGGTCCCTCTTGACTCAGTCTAGCTGTTCAGTTCATGGTGATGTTCAGCACCCGAGTGCCTCTGGTGGCAAGGGTTGGAAACAGACGCCTCACAGCCCACCGCTGACATCAACGCCATGTTATATACAGTAATATAACGGTACATCAACGTCAGATCAACAGGGCATCAGTGTTGACTCACTGCTACATCAACGTCAGATCAACAGAGGATCATCATTGACTGCGACATCAACGACACGTGCCCAGGCTTGCCCCTGGGGGGTAGGGGTGAGAATATACAGTGTTCGAGGTTACCAACAGACGACTGAACGTACAGTACTCACCCTGATCCTCGTTACATATGTACACTAAATGTCTTCCAGCGACACTTGTCAATTGAAATGTTATTTTTACACAAATGCTCCAAAGAATTACCTTTACAAAAGCTTCATTCGTCAAGAAAACAAATAATGAGAACTTGAAGGGTTATTTGTTTTCATTCGCTTAATATCTCACTATGGAATAAAATGACTTGTTGTATATTTAGCTCTCTTCTCCTATAGAAAATTATGTTTCTACATTATGGCCAAATGCACTTAAGATTTCTATGTGATAAAATATATAGAGAACCCTTCAACACGTCGGTCAAACTGGCCCCACAGGTGGGTTCCACCTCCAAAAATCCTCTCTGAAGACTTTTTTGTGTTTTTTTTTGGAAAAATAATAGCATTTGATAGGTACATAAATAGCTAGATTCAATAATTATCCCCCAAAAGGTAACTTTAAGATAACATTGATCGAGGCACCATTGAGAGTCCGTCAAGACAGTGGCGTCTCAAGCAGGAGTCGAATTGCTGTTTTGGTCATTACATATCCGCCACGTCGTTGCAAGTTTTTTGAGCAATACTGAAACAAAAGGAAACATTGAATTTGTGCGTCAAATCTTATACGAACGAGGCCCGAACGTTCTGGCCGAGAGGAACATTGTCCTTGGCCGAGTAGCACTTGTCGCTCTGCTTGGCCGAGTGATAGCAGCTTCTGTAGGCGGCCGAATGATCGTCGCTACTCTCTTCTTGGTCGAGTGATATAGCTGCTACTGGGTTTGGTCGAGGGGCAGCACCTACACTACCTGCAGGAGTGATACCAGCGACTCTACTTGATGGATTGATAACAGCTTCTCCACTGGGTTGAACCGTAGTATCCGCTATATTAGGCCATAGGCCAAGTGGCAGCAACTGCTGTGTTTAGTCGAGCGACAGCTGCTTCTCCACTTGATCGAGTGACAACAGTCACTCGATAGAGTGACAAATGCTAGTTTACTTGGTCGAGTGACAGCCAATCTACTTGGCTAAGTGACAACATGTAGCCTATTTGGTTGAGTGAGAGCAACCACTCTACTTGGCCCAGCAATAGTAGTCAGTAGACTTGGCCAGGTGGCAGTTGCCATTCTACTTGCTAGAATAGCAACGGGCACTTCGCACGACTGAAGGCTAAATGGCAACTAACCAAGCAAACAAGGAGACATTTACGAAGGCATTAGTCGTCTCGCTACAGCATAAATAAGCTTGAAATGCTTCATGCTGCGTATATACAAAGCAGAGGTGGTAATGCTTGTGCACGTGTTTTGATTACTGAAAGAGGATGGAATTTAGAGTTTGAAGAAGATGCTAGAATCCTGGGAGGATGCCCTACCGATGTGCCTAAACGCTTGTAGGAAGAAATCCTGTCCTACAAGGTAAGGGTATATTATTGAATAACATATTTTATAGGATTTGACATATATCTCGAATATTAGTTACATTGATGAATGGGCTCTGTCCTCTTAAGAATTTGAGCGAAAGAATGTGCTAGACTTGGCCTCGGGAAATCCAAGATTTTTTCAGTATCCAAGTCCACAAGCTCTGAGGAAGTGCGAACTCCGTTTCCACAAGTTCTGGGGAACTTCGAACTCTGTTTTCACAAGCTCTGAGGAACTTCGAACTCCGTTTCCACAACTGCTGAAGAGCAGCGAACTTCGTGTCGACGACCCATAGGACGCTGTGAATACACTTCTAGAGCTCTGAAGAGCTTTGAACGCTTTCCACGAGTTCCAGACAGCTGTGGACTGGGCATCCACGAGCCCAAGGAGAATGGAGCACCGTGGCAGGCCTGAGAGAGGTCGCCATGATGCCTCTTGAGTAGCTCAATCAGCAGATAAACTCTACGATGGGGAGAAGCCGCCCCCAACCGAGCCTCCGTTGGCCTTTGTGCGTGTGAGGCTCCAGCAGGGGCGGCTCCACCTTCAGATATAAAAATGACCAGCCATCTCCACCCTTCAGGCTGCTACAGGCACGAAGAACCTCACCAACAGCTGCAAATACAAGAGACATTGTTGAGTTTTTTGTCCATCACGTGATGAAGACGGCGTGTTGTCTAACATGTCTTGGCTCATCACTGAAGGTCATAGTTATATAGCACTCTGGGGATCTTACATGTAAGACACTCTGGGGATCTTACGTGTAAGACTCTCTGGGGATCTTACATGTAAGACACTCTGGGGATCTTACGTGTAAGACTCTCTGGGGATCTTAGATGTAAGACACTCTGGGGATCTTACGTGTAAGACACTCAGGGGATCTTAGATGTAAGACACTCTGGGGATCTTACATGTAAGACACTCTGGGGATCTTACATGTAGGACACTCTGGGGATCTTACATGTAGGACATTCTGGGGATCTTACATGTAGGACACTCTGGGGATCTTACATGTAGGACATTCTGGGGATCTTACATGTAGGACATTCTGGGGATCTTACATGTAGGACACTCTGGGGATCTTACATGTAGGACATTCTGGGGATCTTACATGTAGGACATTCTGGGGATCTTACGTGTAGGACATTCTGGGGATCTTACATGTAGGACATTCTGGGGATCTTACATGTAGGACATTCTGGGGATCTTACATGTAGGACATTCTGGGGATCTTACGTGTAGGACATTCTGGGGATCTTACATGTAGGACACTCTGGGGATCTTACATGTAGGACACTCTGGGGATCTTACGTGTAGGACATTCTGGGGATCTTACGTGTAGGACACTCTGGGGATCTTACATGTAGGACATTCTGGGGATCTTACGTGTAGGACATTCTGGGGATCTTACGTGTAGGACATTCTGGGGATCTTACGTGTAGGACATTCTGGGGATCTTACATGTAGGACACTCTGGGGATCTTACGTGTAGGACATTCTGGGGATCTTACATGTAAGACACTCTGGGGATCTTACATGTAGGACATTCTGGGATCTTACATGTAAGACACTCTGGGGATCATACATGTAGAACACTCTGGGGATCTTACGTGTAAGACACTCTGGGGATCTTACGTGTAAGACACTCTGGGGATCTTACGTGTAAGACACTCTGGGGATCTTACATGTAAGACACTCTGGGGATCTTACGTGTAAGACACTCTGGGGATCTTACGTGTAAGACACTCTGGGGATCATACGTGTAAGACACTCTGGGGATCTTACGTGTAAGACACTCTGGGGATCTTACATGTAAGACACTCTGGGGATCTTACATGTAAGACACTCTGGGGATCTTACATGTAAGACACTCTGGGGATCTTACATGTAAGACACTCTGGGGATCTTACATGTAGGACACTCTGGGGATCTTACGTGTAAGACACTCTGGGGATCTTACATGTAGGACACTCTGGGGATCTTACATGTAAGACACTCTGGGGATCTTACGTGTAAGACACTTTGGGGATCATACGTGTAAGACACTCTGGGGATCTTACGTGTAAGACACTCTGGGGATCTTACGTGTAAGACACTCTGGGGATCTTACGTGTAAGACACTCTGGGGATCTTACGTGTAAGACACTCTGGGGATCTTACATGTAAGACACTCTGGGGATCTTACATGTAAGACACTCTGGGGATCTTACATGTAGGACACTCTGGGGATCTTACATGTAGGACACTCTGGGATCTTACATGTAAGACAATCTGGGGATCTTACATGTAGGACACTGGGGATATCACGTGTAAAACGCATTTCTAAAAACTATCTATAGTTACTATACATGAGTTAGATGACTTTACGTCATCAGATGATCGTTCATCAAGCACTTTGTCTACGTGGTGGTGGTGGTGTCTACTGTGGTGGTGTCTACTGTGGTGTGGTGTGTTACTGTGGTGGTGGTGGTGTCTACTGTGGTGGTGGTGGTGTCTACTGTGGTGGTGGTGGTGGTCTACTGTTGGTGGTGGTGTCTACTGTGGTGGTGGTGGTGTCTACTGTGGTGTGGTGGGTGTCTACTGTGGTGGTGGTGGTGGTGTCTACTGTGTGGTGGTGGTGGTGTCTACTGTGGTGGTGGTGGTGTCTACTGTGGTGGTGGTGGTGTCTACTGTGGTGGTGGTGGTGTCTACTGTGGTGGTGGTGTCTACTATGGTGGTGGTGTCTACTGTGGGTGGTGGTGTCTACTGTGGTGGTGGTGGTGTCTACTGTGGTGGTGGTGGTGTCTACTGTGGTGGTGGGTCTACTATGGTGGTGGTGTCTACTGTGTGTGGTGGTGGTGGTGTCTACTGTGGTGGTGGTGGTGTCTACTGTGGTGGTAGTGGTGTCTACTGTAGTGGTGGTGGTTTCTACTGTAGTGGTGGTGGTATCTACTGTAGTGGTGGGGGTGTCTACTGTAGTGGTGGTGTATACTGTTTGTGGTGGTGTCTACTGTGGTGGTGGTGTGTCTACTGTGGTGGTGGTGTCTACTGTGGGTGGTGGTGTCTACTGTGGTGGTGGTGGTGTCTACTGTGGTGGTGGTGTCTACTGTGGTGGTGTGGTGGTCTACTGTGGTGGTGGTGTCTGCTGTGGTGGTGGTGTCTACTGTGGTGGTGGTGGTGTCTACTGTGGTGGTGGTATCTACTGTGGTGGTGGTGTCTACTGTGGTGGTGGTGTCTACTGTGGTGGTGGTGTCTACTTGGTTGGTGCTGTGTGGTGGTGTGTCTACTGTGGTGGTGGTGGTGTCTACTGTGGTGGTGGTGGTGTCTACTGTGGTGGTGGTGGTGTCTACTGTGGTGGTGGTGGTGTCTACTGTAGTGGTGGTGGTGTGTACTGTGGTTGTGGTGTCTACTGTGTTGGTTGTGTCTACTGTAGTGGTGGTGTCTACTGTGGTGGTGGTGTCTACTGTGGTGGTGGTGTCTACTGTGGTGGTGGTGTCTACTGTGGTGGTGGTGGTGTCTACTGTGGTGGTGGTGTCTACTGTGGTGGTGGTGTCTACTGTGGTGGTGGTGTCTACTGTGGTGGTGGTGGTGTCTACTGTGGTGGTGGTGTCTACTGTGGTGGTGGTGTCTACTGTGGTGGTGGTGTCTACTGTGGTGGTGGTGTCTACTGTGGTGGTGGTGTC
>WNGS01109756.1:0-35584 GCA_020271785.1 Procambarus virginalis
ACACACAGGTCAGGACCCAGCACCACAGGTCAGGACCCAGCACCCACAGGTCAGGACCCAGCACCCACAGGTCAGGACCCAGCACCCACAGGTCAGGACCCAGCACCCACAGGTCAGGACCCAGCACCCACAGGTCAGGACCCAGCACCCACAGGTCAGGACCCAGCACCCACAGGTCAGGACCCAGCACCCACAGGTCAGGACCCAGCACCCACAGGTCAGGACCCAGCACCCACAGGTCAGGACCCAGCACCCACAGGTCAGGACCCAGCACCCACAGGTCAGGACCCAGCACCCACAGGTCAGGACCCAGCACCCACAGGTCAGGACCCAGCACCCACAGGTCAGGACCCAGCACCCACAGGTCAGGACCCAGCACCCACAGGTCAGGACCCAGCACCCACAGGTCAGGACCCAGCACCCACAGGTCAGGACCCAGCACCCACAGGTCAGGACCCAGCACCCACAGGTCAGGACCCAGCACCCACAGGTCAGGACCCAGCACCCACAGGTCAGGACCCAGCACCCACAGGTCAGGACCCAGCACCCACAGGTCAGGACCCAGCACCCACAGGTCAGGACCCAGCACCCACAGGTCAGGACCCAGCACCCACAGGTCAGGACCCAGCACCCACAGGTCAGGACCCAGCACCCACAGGTCAGGACCCAGCACCCACAGGTCAGGACCCAGCACCCACAGGTCAGGACCCAGCACCCACAGGTCAGGACCCAGCACCCACAGGTCAGGACCCAGCACCCACAGGTCAGGACCCAGCACCCACAGGTCAGGACCCAGCACCCACAGGTCAGGACCCAGCACCCACAGGTCAGGACCCAGCACCCACAGGTCAGGACCCAGCACCCACAGGTCAGGACCCAGCACCCACAGGTCAGGACCCAGCACCCACAGGTCAGGACCCAGCACCCACAGGTCAGGACCCAGCACCCACAGGTCAGGACCCAGCACCCACAGGTCAGGACCCAGCACCCACAGGTCAGGACCCAGCACCCACAGGTCAGGACCCAGCACCCACAGGTCAGGACCCAGCACCCACAGGTCAGGACCCAGCACCCACAGGTCAGGACCCAGCACCCACAGGTCAGGACCCAGCACCCACAGGTCAGGACCCAGCACCCACAGGTCAGGACCCAGCACCCACAGGTCAGGACCCAGCACCCACAGGTCAGGACCCAGCACCCACAGGTCAGGACCCAGCACCCACAGGTCAGGACCCAGCACCCACAGGTCAGGACCCAGCACCCACAGGTCAGGACCCAGCACCCACAGGTCAGGACCCAGCACCCACAGGTCAGGACCCAGCACCCACAGGTCAGGACCCAGCACCCACAGGTCAGGACCCAGCACCCACAGGTCAGGACCCAGCACCCACAGGTCAGGACCCAGCACCCACAGGTCAGGACCCAGCACCCACAGGTCAGGACCCAGCACCCACAGGTCAGGACCCAGCACCCACAGGTCAGGACCCAGCACCCACAGGTCAGGACCCAGCACCCACAGGTCAGGACCCAGCACCCACAGGTCAGGACCCAGCACCCACAGGTCAGGACCCAGCACCCACAGGTCAGGACCCAGCACCCACAGGTCAGGACCCAGCACCCACAGGTCAGGACCCAGCACCCACAGGTCAGGACCCAGCACCCACAGGTCAGGACCCAGCACCCACAGGTCAGGACCCAGCACCCACAGGTCAGGACCCAGCACCCACAGGTCAGGACCCAGCACCCACAGGTCAGGACCCAGCACCCACAGGTCAGGACCCAGCACCCACAGGTCAGGACCCAGCACCCACAGGTCAGGACCCAGCACCCACAGGTCAGGACCCAGCACCCACAGGTCAGGACCCAGCACCCACAGGTCAGGACCCAGCACCCACAGGTCAGGACCCAGCACCCACAGGTCAGGACCCAGCACCCACAGGTCAGGACCCAGCACCCACAGGTCAGGACCCAGCACCCACAGGTCAGGACCCAGCACCCACAGGTCAGGACCCAGCACCCACAGGTCAGGACCCAGCACCCACAGGTCAGGACCCAGCACCCACAGGTCAGGACCCAGCACCCACAGGTCAGGACCCAGCACCCACAGGTCAGGACCCAGCACCCACAGGTCAGGACCCAGCACCCACAGGTCAGGACCCAGCACCCACAGGTCAGGACCCAGCACCCACAGGTCAGGACCCAGCACCCACAGGTCAGGACCCAGCACCCACAGGTCAGGACCCAGCACCCACAGGTCAGGACCCAGCACCCACAGGTCAGGACCCAGCACCCACAGGTCAGGACCCAGCACCCACAGGTCAGGACCCAGCACCCACAGGTCAGGACCCAGCACCCACAGGTCAGGACCCAGCACCCACAGGTCAGGACCCAGCACCCACAGGTCAGGACCCAGCACCCACAGGTCAGGACCCAGCACCCACAGGTCAGGACCCAGCACCCACAGGTCAGGACCCAGCACCCACAGGTCAGGACCCAGCACCCACAGGTCAGGACCCAGCACCCACAGGTCAGGACCCAGCACCCACAGGTCAGGACCCAGCACCCACAGGTCAGGACCCAGCACCCACAGGTCAGGACCCAGCACCCACAGGTCAGGACCCAGCACCCACAGGTCAGGACCCAGCACCCACAGGTCAGGACCCAGCACCCACAGGTCAGGACCCAGCACCCACAGGTCAGGACCCAGCACCCACAGGTCAGGACCCAGCACCCACAGGTCAGGACCCAGCACCCACAGGTCAGGACCCAGCACCCACAGGTCAGGACCCAGCACCCACAGGTCAGGACCCAGCACCCACAGGTCAGGACCCAGCACCCACAGGTCAGGACCCAGCACCCACAGGTCAGGACCCAGCACCCACAGGTCAGGACCCAGCACCCACAGGTCAGGACCCAGCACCCACAGGTCAGGACCCAGCACCCACAGGTCAGGACCCAGCACCCACAGGTCAGGACCCAGCACCCACAGGTCAGGACCCAGCACCCACAGGTCAGGACCCAGCACCCACAGGTCAGGACCCAGCACCCACAGGTCAGGACCCAGCACCCACAGGTCCGACCCAGCACCCACAGGTCCGACCCAGCACCCACAGGTCCGACCCAGCACCCACAGGTCCGACCAGCACCCACAGGTCCGACCAAGCACCCACAGGTCCGACCCAGCACTTTCATTTTCAAATTACGACTTTTTATACCGAAAATATGCCAATTACTGAAAACGGCGATGGGTCATATTTTGCCCAAACCCCCTACAGTTTTCAAAATATCTGAAATATCGGAAAATTGACACCTGAGCGTGATTTTTGAGCCGAATTCTGACTCTCTGCACCTATTTTCATTTTCAAATTACGACTTTTTATACCGAAAATATGCCAATTACTGAAAACGGCGATGGGTCATATTTTGCCCAAACCCCCCTACAGTTTTCAAAATATCTGAAATATCGGAAAATTGACACCTGAGCGTGATTTTTGAGCCGAATTCTGACTCTCTGCACCTATTTTCATTTTCAAATTCCGACTTTTTATACCGAAAATATGCCAATTACTGAAAACGGCGATGGGTCATATTTTGCCCAAACCCCCCTACAGTTTTCAAAATATCTGAAATATCGGAAAATTGACACCTGAGCGTGATTTTTGAGCCGAATTCTGACTCTCTGCACCTATTTTCATTTTCAAATTCCGACTTTTTATACCGAAAATATGCCAATTACTGAAAACGGCGATGGGTCATATTTTGCCCAAACCCCCCTACAGTTTTCAAAATATCTGAAATATCGGAAAATTGACACCTGAGCGTGATTTTTGAGCCGAATTCTGACTCTCTGCACCTATTTTCATTTTCAAATTCCGACTTTTTATACCGAAAATATGCCAATTACTGAAAACGGCGATGGGTCATATTTTGCCCAAACCCCCCTACAGTTTTCAAAATATCTGAAATATCGGAAAATTGACACCTGAGCGTGATTTTTGAGCCGAATTCTGACTCTCTGCACCTATTTTCATTTTCAAATTACGACTTTTTATACCGAAAATATGCCAATTACTGAAAACGGCGATGGGTCATATTTTGCCCAAACCCCCCTACAGTTTTCAAAATATCTGAAATATCGGAAAATTGACACCTGAGCGTGATTTTTGAGCCGAATTCTGACTCTCTGCACCTATTTTCATTTTCAAATTACGACTTTTTATACCGAAAATATGCCAATTACTGAAAACGGCGATGGGTCATATTTTGCCCAAACCCCCCTACAGTTTTCAAAATATCTGAAATATCGGAAAATTGACACCTGAGCGTGATTTTTGAGCCGAATTCTGACTCTCTGCACCTATTTTCATTTTCAAATTACGACTTTTTATACCGAAAATATGCCAATTACTGAAAACGGCGATGGGTCATATTTTGCCCAAACCCCCCTACAGTTTTCAAAATATCTGAAATATCGGAAAATTGACACCTGAGCGTGATTTTTGAGCCGAATTCTGACTCTCTGCACCTATTTTCATTTTCAAATTACGACTTTTTATACCGAAAATATGCCAATTACTGAAAACGGCGATGGGTCATATTTTGCCCAAACCCCCCTACAGTTTTCAAAATATCTGAAATATCGGAAAATTGACACCTGAGCGTGATTTTTGAGCCGAATTCTGACTCTCTGCACCTATTTTCATTTTCAAATTACGACTTTTTATACCGAAAATATGCCAATTACTGAAAACGGCGATGGGTCATATTTTGCCCAAACCCCCCTACAGTTTTCAAAATATCTGAAATATCGGAAAATTGACACCTGAGCGTGATTTTTGAGCCGAATTCTGACTCTCTGCACCTATTTTCATTTTCAAATTACGACTTTTTATACCGAAAATATGCCAATTACTGAAAACGGCGATGGGTCATATTTTGCCCAAACCCCCCTACAGTTTTCAAAATATCTGAAATATCGGAAAATTGACACCTGAGCGTGATTTTTGAGCCGAATTCTGACTCTCTGCACCTATTTTCATTTTCAAATTACGACTTTTTATACCGAAAATATGCCAATTACTGAAAACGGCGATGGGTCATATTTTGCCCAAACCCCCCTACAGTTTTCAAAATATCTGAAATATCGGAAAATTGACACCTGAGCGTGATTTTTGAGCCGAATTCTGACTCTCTGCACCTATTTTCATTTTCAAATTACGACTTTTTATACCGAAAATATGCCAATTACTGAAAACGGCGATGGGTCATATTTTGCCCAAACCCCCCTACAGTTTTCAAAATATCTGAAATATCGGAAAATTGACACCTGAGCGTGATTTTTGAGCCGAATTCTGACTCTCTGCACCTATTTTCATTTTCAAATTACGACTTTTTATACCGAAAATATGCCAATTACTGAAAACGGCGATGGGTCATATTTTGCCCAAACCCCCCTACAGTTTTCAAAATATCTGAAATATCGGAAAATTGACACCTGAGCGTGATTTTTGAGCCGAATTCTGACTCTCTGCACCTATTTTCATTTTCAAATTACGACTTTTTATACCGAAAATATGCCAATTACTGAAAACGGCGATGGGTCATATTTTGCCCAAACCCCCCTACAGTTTTCAAAATATCTGAAATATCGGAAAATTGACACCTGAGCGTGATTTTTGAGCCGAATTCTGACTCTCTGCACCTATTTTCATTTTCAAATTACGACTTTTTATACCGAAAATATGCCAATTACTGAAAACGGCGATGGGTCATATTTTGCCCAAACCCCCCTACAGTTTTCAAAATATCTGAAATATCGGAAAATTGACACCTGAGCGTGATTTTTGAGCCGAATTCTGACTCTCTGCACCTATTTTCATTTTCAAATTACGACTTTTTATACCGAAAATATGCCAATTACTGAAAACGGCGATGGGTCATATTTTGCCCAAACCCCCCTACAGTTTTCAAAATATCTGAAATATCGGAAAATTGACACCTGAGCGTGATTTTTGAGCCGAATTCTGACTCTCTGCACCTATTTTCATTTTCAAATTACGACTTTTTATACCGAAAATATGCCAATTACTGAAAACGGCGATGGGTCATATTTTGCCCAAACCCCCCTACAGTTTTCAAAATATCTGAAATATCGGAAAATTGACACCTGAGCGTGATTTTTGAGCCGAATTCTGACTCTCTGCACCTATTTTCATTTTCAAATTACGACTTTTTATACCGAAAATATGCCAATTACTGAAAACGGCGATGGGTCATATTTTGCCCAAACCCCCCTACAGTTTTCAAAATATCTGAAATATCGGAAAATTGACACCTGAGCGTGATTTTTGAGCCGAATTCTGACTCTCTGCACCTATTTTCATTTTCAAATTACGACTTTTTATACCGAAAATATGCCAATTACTGAAAACGGCGATGGGTCATATTTTGCCCAAACCCCCCTACAGTTTTCAAAATATCTGAAATATCGGAAAATTGACACCTGAGCGTGATTTTTGAGCCGAATTCTGACTCTCTGCACCTATTTTCATTTTCAAATTACGACTTTTTATACCGAAAATATGCCAATTACTGAAAACGGCGATGGGTCATATTTTGCCCAAACCCCCCTACAGTTTTCAAAATATCTGAAATATCGGAAAATTGACACCTGAGCGTGATTTTTGAGCCGAATTCTGACTCTCTGCACCTATTTTCATTTTCAAATTCCGACTTTTTATACCGAAAATATGCCAATTACTGAAAACGGCGATGGGTCATATTTTGCCCAAACCCCCCTACAGTTTTCAAAATATCTGAAATATCGGAAAATTGACACCTGAGCGTGATTTTTGAGCCGAATTCTGACTCTCTGCACCTATTTTCATTTTCAAATTCCGACTTTTTATACCGAAAATATGCCAATTACTGAAAACGGCGATGGGTCATATTTTGCCCAAACCCCCCTACAGTTTTCAAAATATCTGAAATATCGGAAAATTGACACCTGAGCGTGATTTTTGAGCCGAATTCTGACTCTCTGCACCTATTTTCATTTTCAAATTCCGACTTTTTATACCGAAAATATGCCAATTACTGAAAACGGCGATGGGTCATATTTTGCCCAAACCCCCCTACAGTTTTCAAAATATCTGAAATATCGGAAAATTGACACCTGAGCGTGATTTTTGAGCCGAATTCTGACTCTCTGCACCTATTTTCATTTTCAAATTCCGACTTTTTATACCGAAAATATGCCAATTACTGAAAACGGCGATGGGTCATATTTTGCCCAAACCCCCCTACAGTTTTCAAAATATCTGAAATATCGGAAAATTGACACCTGAGCGTGATTTTTGAGCCGAATTCTGACTCTCTGCACCTATTTTCATTTTCAAATTCCGACTTTTTATACCGAAAATATGCCAATTACTGAAAACGGCGATGGGTCATATTTTGCCCAAACCCCCCTACAGTTTTCAAAATATCTGAAATATCAAAATTGACACCTGAGCGTGATTTTTGACCATTCTGACTCTCTGCACTATTTTCATCACCATTGACCTATAGCACATCATCAACAGCGACCTCTAGCACATCATCACCAGTGACCTCTAGCACATCATCACCAGTGACCTCTAGCACATCATCACTAGCGACCTCTAGCACATCATCACCAGTGACCTCTAGCACATCATCACCAGCTGGACTGGAAGTGACAGCGTCTTCCAGTCAAATAAAAATGTACCCCCCCCCCCCACTGATCAAAAAGACATTTCAGCATTAGGTTTACAAACTCTTTGCCATTGTCTGAATGGAAAATTCTCAAGAGTCCTAAATATGCTAAAACGCGCTCCTCCACCATTAAAGCAACTTCCTTGGCAGTTTTAGATTTTAAATGAAACACAATATATTTGCTGAAATGATCTACCACATGGCAAATATAGTAATAGTCTCCGTCTGGAGAATTTCTCATGTCTATCAGCTAGGTCTACTTGTATACGATGCATAAACTCCGTTTCGACGATCGGTTTCAGAAAGGGGGGAGGGCAGCATGTCTGGGGCTGTGTCTTTTCACAAGTTGGGCAAGATTTACAAATTTCTTGCACAAATTGCCTAGGAATACCATAAAATTCCCTTTTCAAAATTGTTGCTGCCTTTTTGTAACCACAGTGTGCAGTACCTTCTCTATAAACCCTAGCAACTGCATCATATAGCTCTCTGAAAGTACATGCTTTACAGTTCCCAAGGTCCCATCAGCTTCCTCCCCTGAAAAATCAAAAGCTTGACCACGTTTAATTGGCAAACTAAAACGCATTGGGATCATTACCATGTTTCTGAAATCATGCACATATATATTAAATAAATGATGTGAGAGATAAATATATGTGATATTACCAGAGTCAGACTAAATTTGTTTAAACACTCCATTCATATAAAAGGACCCAACATCTGCAACTCGCATCCAAATGAATACAATTAAAATGTAACCTATACTTTAATAAAAAGTAGAACATTGAAATATCTAATTTCATCTCTGTAGTATCTTGCCTCGTGCTACTAAGTCTCACAATATCTTTTACATCTAATTTCTTGCTTCTGACCAGTGACATCTGACTGACATTAGTATGACATTTGTGAATTTGATAATATTTATGTCAGTCCAGGATTGTTCTCAGCTGGGGAAGTTGAGAGTATTGCAGCGTATAGTGGCCTTGATCGTCAGGCGCAGCTGGGGTGGAGGTGATTTTCCGTATTTGTATGGGTGTTTTGTCCTTACTCTGCACTCAAAATTTCACCCTTTTATTACTGTTAACGCACAAAAATCACCCCCACCCACCCCCATCAAGAACAATATGTATTATTCCCGAAAAAAAATATTTTGAAAAAAAATGTTAATTAAAGATTAACACACTGGCAAAGCACACATTCAGTCCCCCATCAGGAATTATCAGCCACCAATCCATGTGGAAAGCTGATAATTGCACCAACTTACGAGATACGCCGCGAATGATGCCTAATCCCTGCCAACCTTAAATTTCCTAACACTAAGACTGAATTAGTATATGGAAGAAAATATTTTATATAAGGTACCTAGGTCATTACTTTGCTACTCCACAAGGTTCTGTTACCCCTACATATCCTTAATTCTAAATGTCTGTCTACTTCTTGATAATATATCCTATATATATATATATATATATATATATATATAGATATATATATATATATATATATATATATATATATATATATATATATATATAGAAAAAAAGGAAGGGAGTACCACCTCTGGCTGGAAGAAGGGGGACCCATAGCCTCGGAGGAAATCACACATAACGCATTGGAGGGAATGTAGGTCCCCTCCAATACAGTTTCTGTGTGCTTTTCTCCTACCACCCCCTTCTTTTTTTTATGCTTTATTGTGTATTAAAAGGTTACAAAACATACAAGACAAATGCCTAAAGGTTATGGATCTCTTGAAGCTCCTCCGCTTCCGGACAGGAACCGAGGACGCAGCAAGCATTTCCCCTCTGGATCGCCACACTGAGGCGCTGAAACAAAAAACTGCAAGCCCTTGGGTCTCTGGTGACGTCGATGAGCTTGGAACCCAATTCCTTGAGAAATCCCAAGGCACTCTTGCCCCAGGGGCCATGCGTCTCAGACGCTATGGGAACAAAGAGGTATTGGCCTGCCAGTCGCCTGAATTGATATATATATATTATATATATATATATCCACATATAATGTAATGTGTGTAAACGACAGCCGCGTCAAACAGCCTGGTAAACCAAACAACCAACCGGAGGAGGCCTGTGATCCTCGGGGGTAATTAGCTTCGGGCAATTACACGGACCCCTTGGGAGACATGATGACTAAGGGGTGGACAGTAACCTAAGCCTCAGGATGAGTATAGGGTGCACAATAAACTAAGACTCACAGTATGAGTATGAGTATGCGGTTCAAAATACACTGAGACTCACAGGATAAGTATGAACTGCAGAATATATTACAACTCGTACGATGAGTCTGTGGTATTCATGCTCTATATTAGGTAAACAAGAACACATCTCTGTTTCAAAATATATAATTTAATCAAACAAAATTAGAAATATATTGTATGTTTCCGAATTTATGATGATATAGAATATATATTAAAGTTTATAATAAAGGTAAAAGTGGCTGTACTTGTGGATGACAATCCTCAGCTTGGCACCTTCTTTTGATAATTACTTGCTTGTGGCTGACATATATAATCTGACTGTTTCAACCATAATTCAACTAGACATCGATCATGCGTCATAATTAATATATAACAGTATATATCTTTACTTCTGTTTTGTGTATTAAGATGACTTAAATTTTATAAGTTAAGCAGACGAGGAGTCACAATAACGTGGCTGAAATATGTTGACCAAACCACACACTAGAAAGTGAAGGGATGACGACGTTTCAGTCCGTCCTGGACCAATCTTAAGTCGATTGTGTCGATTAAGTTCACAATCGACTTGAGAATGGCCCAGGACGGACCGAAACGGCGTCGTTCCTCCACTTTCTAGTGTGTGGTTTGGTCAGCTTTATAATTAATTTCTTTCTGTATATGATGATAGTGTGCAACTAGGGTATCATTGCAACTTTATGGGAAATCGTTAAATCATAAATATATCTTGGGTCTTATACTTATATTGTTAAATATACAATATCTTATTATATATTTTGTGTGTAAATCACGAAAATTAACACGTAATGAAAAATGTGACAGTGTCAGACCACGGAGGAAGAATTGAAACAGGAATTTCCTTAAGTACTTTCGTATATTAATACATCTTCAGAAGGAAAGGTTCCTGCAGAAGATGTATTAATATAAGAAAGTACTAAAGGAAATTCCTGTTTCAATTCTTCCTCCGTGGTCAGGCTGCGAGCAGCCGCGTCCAACAGCCTGGTTGATCAGTCCAGCAACCAGGAGGCCTGGTCGATGACCGGGCCGCGGGGACGCTAAGCCCCGGAAGCACCTCAAGGTAACCTCAAGGTAGGTGGTCTGACACTGTCTTATTATATATTGTATATACTGAATTATATATACTATGCTTATATTATATATACTGAAATATTGTTACATTTAACGTATGAAACAAAGTTTATATCTGTATTTTTAATAAAATATAAAACATTAATGTTTATCAACGCATCTCTGTGAATTACATAGTTTATCAGTATTGTACAGCCTGTGATCTCCGCCTGGCTGGCCACTGATACCTAAGTAGCTTTCATGTGTCCGGACACCAGCGATAGGGTTGTATTATTTAACTTTAGAGAGAGAGAGATATTTCTTGAAATATTGTCACATTAACGTCTACATCTTCCTTCCTTCTGACATATAGATTTTAAGGTTAATTAGCATATATGGAAATAAATTACACAATTTATTGGCTGGTGTGAAGGGCTTCACACTCTTAGAGCAAGCCATCAAGTAACTCTACAGTATCAAGTAGCTATACAAAGGCATATATCTTCGCTTTCACTTCAGTTATATTTATGACAAAGTATTTAAAGTGTAGCTTATATTTCTGCCTTTCTGTTGACATAGAAAACTTTCGTTTATTACATTATCTAGATAAAATTAGCATTGATCTTCAAAAGGTTGTAGTTGTAACATCCATTATAAACAACATTATTATTGCAAACAGTAGGAGTTTCAAAGTCTCATTTATATGGATACCTTCTCATATAGGTGTTGTCCAGCATGATGACACAGACAAGGCAGCTAAAACTGAATGTGATAAGCCTGAAATTGAGTGGGATATGGGCATTCCAATTTCTTCTGTCAAAGCCGCAATATTTTAGGTAATTAGGGAAGACAGAAGAGCAGTCACTGACACACAAAAGCCAGAAAGCAAGAGTATAAAGAGATATGACATGTTTATGTGCCTCTGTAACCTTTTCCACTACCGCCCACAAGATGGGTATGGGGTGCATAATATATAAACTAAAATAACTAAACATGTTTAGAACCGAGAATTATATGAACGGACAGCATAAAACTTCCACTAGTGTCACAATGACAGTGTGACATTGTAATTGCCAGAATTAGGCTAGGATATCGATATGTATCGCAGGTGGCTGCAGGTAATGAATGGCCCCCAATGGTGAATATTCCTACTGTAAACTATGTGAACAAGAGCTGGGACATACTCACCAACACTATATCTGTGATTGCCCTGTTATAAGTGACTTCATGCCAAATGGTATAAGGTACTTTGAACTCTGTAATTACTTCATACACTTAGGAATATGGAAGATATTCTTGTGCTGTACCCAGATTTTGCTAACGGAGGCTAATAGATCAGCCTTACATTTTATGTTCTCACCTGATTGTTAGTCAGAGTTGATTTTTTTTATTGAGGCTGGTATTTTATCCCCTGATTCCATGTATAACTAACCATCCTGTGAGATGGGAATATTAGATGAACTTATAGCTAGTTTTTTATATAAACTGTGTAATCTTTCATATAGAATAGGGTAGCAACACATTGCTGTGTATACTTAAGCTTGTTAATAATAACAAAAAAAGTTAGTTCCTATCGATAGGGAGAGCGACGGTTCAAAACCTTCTTTAAAATATGAATATCTTTCCTATCTCAATAAGATCTAATCTCTGTGATTAAAACGCAAAAATGACTTTGTCACTGCCTTTTGATAACGTATACAATCATAAGCTTTATTTGTGAATCTCTATTAAACAGTAAATCAGAGAGCGTGTAAGGTTCCGTGTTCCATGTGCGAAGAAACAGGGAGATTTTACATAAATACAGTACATGATAGTTTAAGTAGCGAACGCAATTTAACTTCCAGCCATGTATTTTTAAGTAATCTTTAACGTTTTCTGGCTAGTTATGTTTGATTTGGTTAAAAATACGCATTCTCCTTGTTAACATCATAAATTAAATTTGCGATAATTTGAGCAGAGAAGTTCGACGACTGGATCACTGTGCACAGAAGGCTGGTATGCCAGCAAACACTTTCCAGAGAGCAATATATCTTGGATAAGTCGCTCCACGACAGTGTTACTTGGACCATCGACTTCCTTTGATATTACATATTTACATCTTATTTTGTTATGAAATTATATTTTTTCAGAGTAAAATTATGTTTTCTCATGTTCTGCATCCAGCATCCACATTATAGTGAGTAAATATACCATATTACTTCATTACTTACGTAATGCTAGGAGGGTTTGAGTAGCTTTGGGTCTTTAGGTAAACAGAATCTCCAATAGATGGGGCGAGAGTCGCCCCATCTCTCTCGCCCGGGCGGGAGTCGAAACTTAAATTAAAATTGCTATATCATTGGTCTCCAACATGATATATTTCCTTTGGTGCACTCACAATAACGATTATAGCTCAGTCTTTCTGAAGGCATGTAATATTTTAGGCTTTATTAGCGTATCTTTGTTAATTACACAATATATTTGCAAGTGCGTAGGCGTCTGCACTCCATGACCGAAAAGCTACTGAACGCCACTATAAAAACATATATATCTTCACTTGAGCTTTAAATATGTCTAATGTAATGTATTTAAAATAATGCTTATATTTCTATCTTTCTTAAGACATATAAAACATTTGTGTTTATTAACGAATTTACGTAAAATAAACATTGTTCTGAGAGAGAGTTGCTCTGTCGTTCAGTCTGTACGGGGGTCGGAGCTCGGCGACTATTAAAACACATGAATCTTAATTAGAACTTTAATTATGTCTATAATAAAGTGTTTAAAATGAGCCTTATATTCCTATCTTTCTTGAGGCATATAAAAAATTTACGATTATTTACAAATTTACGTGAAATAAGCATTGTTCTGAGAGAGAGTTGCTCCGTCGATCGATCTGTCCGGGATCGGAGCTCGGCTATTATAAAAGTACACGTATCTTCGCTTTAAATTTGAATATGACAATAGTAAGGTATTTAGAATGAAGCTTATATATCTGTCTTTCTTGTGACATATAAAAATCTTATGTTTATTAAGGAATCAGCGTGAAATAGGCATGATTCTGAGATGAATGCTGCGGTTTTCGAGCTCGACGAGCGATGAAAACTGCCCCTTTTTACAACTACAAATATCTTCGGTTTTACTTAAAATATTTGTCTGATAGAGGTTTTACATATAGATCGCGTTTCTGTCTTTCTTCTGACTAATAAATAATTTTGGTTTATTAAGTTATCAAGATGTTTTCAACAATATTCTTTCAGCGTTCGTCTTTTCCAACATGGGCGACCCTTTTAGAAGCGCGATACTTGGGTTAACCCATCCTATAGTTGGGTCTGTTTCCAACTGGGGTTCGAATACAGCTACCCACCTCTGCCCACCACCGCGCTGCCTGCCGCAAGTTTCCACCAAACAATTACTCCAGTCATCCTATACCTATCATGTCTCCCAGGAACAAGACTGCACAGGTAAATAAGATCAACAAAGCCCCTAACAAGGCATCCATCCCGGCAAATAGTGCCAGTCATCGTGTTTCTCCCTCTGGAAGCTCTGGGGTCTGTGGCGATGGTGCCTCCCCCCCCCCTCCACCCCATTGAGCCAGGGAGGGTTGTCCTCTCAACCCTCCCCTGCTGGCACTCTCGCATCACTGTTTACGAGATTCAAACGTGCTTCTGGTGTTTCACGGGAGTTCCATAACTGGGCTGATAACCAGTGGTTCAAAAAGTTGTGCTCAGTCCTTGAGGCTCAAAATACGATCATCTTGAGTCTTCAATCCGAAAATCAAGCCAACTGTTCGAACCTCCAGCAACAACAACAAGAAATAATCCTCCTCCAGGATGATAATAGAAACTTAAGGGCTAGCCGAGATCAACTCCAGCATGACTTGAATGATCTCCGTGAGGAAAACATTCGTCTGAAATCTGATGAAACCATAAAAAAACAAGAGGAAGCTCTCAGCAAAATGACTGCAAGTATCAATACTTTATCCGCCCAACGTTCCGTCACCCAGGAGGAACAAGATCAGCAAAAGCTGCTTGATTCTGTAGTTGTGTCGTCCCAAGCTATTCCAATTGAACGCGAAGGTGAAAAGTGTACTGAAATTGTTCAGAATCTCTTAAAACAAGAATTGCAGGTCAATCTAGACAAAACTGACATTATTGCTGCCTACAGAGTAGGCAAAACTAACCCATCTGGACACAACCAGCGCAAAATTCGACTGAAATTGGCCTCCCAGTCCACTAAATCTCATCTTGTCCAAACAGCTGCGTCCCAAAAAAAGGGAATTTACATAAACGAGTGCTTGACTAGAAAAAGACAGCACCTCCTCTACCGCCTGCGTCAAATCCGTCATCAAAACCCAGACGCGATTCATCAGTGCTTCGTTAGAGATGGCTTGATTAAAGTTAGGAAAACATCAACAGGTAAAATGTTTACAATTACTAATGAGGATAACCTCAACACCTTCCTCAACCAATGTGGTCTGTCTAACTTTATTAGCGCTCCCAATGAGTCAACATAATTAATCCCTTGTCACGTAGTGCGGGCTAGGTATCCTAATTTCTTTTTGTTTCACTTTTTTAATTAATTTTTAATTTACCTTTACTAGTCATTTTCTGGGCACAATTAACCGAGTGCTTAAATATATCTTCATGCCTCTTAAGTATACGGTCATAACTTACTACTTTTAGTAAATAATCCTTAGCTTAAATTAACCTATGTTTATTACTCAACTTTTCTCTGAATTCATTTATTACTAAGGTTGCCTAGCCTCGCCATCCTCTCTTACTCCATTGTACCACTGGCTTTGCCTGTGTCTCATTTATGGAAATTATTTACTTACAGCTAGTGTACCTGAGAGTACCTGTAAGCTACCTCATTTTTTGTTCTTTTTTTTGTTCATTTTGTTTGTGTGTTGTATAGACTTGTTTTATATATATTTTCCCCTTTTATGTCTTAATTCTTTTTTGTAATTTGCCATTCCTGCCTTGTATTCCTGCAACCATCCTTATTATGCAGGCAAGTTTAGACCCTGAACTAAACCTCTTATCCACTATCTATGACAATCATCACTTTAATGATCTGAACTGCAGATATTTTACAGCAAATGATGTAAACAATGTATTATCACATAATCACAATATCTCTGTAATCAACTTAAATGTTAGATCCCTAGGTAAACACTTCGATGATGTTAGTGCCTTAATTGAAACTATTGACAACAAATTCACTTTTATTATACTTACTGAAACATGGTTGAAAGAGGATACTACTCAACTCTTTAACATGCCTAACTACTTGGCAATTCACAACTGTCGTCAAACTCAGAGAGGTGGTGGTACTGCTCTTTACTACCATCATGAACTAACATGCTTAAAAGTAATTAGAACTAGAGACTGCTGTGGGGAGTATATCTTCGCCAGTTTCAGAGTAAAGGGTACCGAGTCTATCCTGTCTGTGGGAGCAGTCTATAGGATTCCTAACACTGATGTGCCCGAATTCAATTCAAACCTTAGAAATCTAATACTCGATAACAGACTTAACAAAAACCATCTAATTATCGCAGGGGACTTTAATATTGACCTCTGCGAGCCTGAGCACCCTACTACTGTTAGCTTCCTCAACTGTATGAATTCCTGCTTCCTCATACCCTTAATCACTAGACCTACCAGAATCACTGATAGTACTGCCACGACTCTAGATCACATCTGGACCAACATAACCTCTCCGCTTACTTCAGGTATAATCACCGACAGTACTACAGACCATTACCCCACATTTCTCTTAACTAACATTAACAAACCACCTCTAGAGTCAAGGGAGATAAGTTTTAGGCTGCACAATGAATCTGCTATAGGCAATTTTATAACTGCTGCTGATAATGTCAACTGGGAGTCAGAGTTAGGTAACATAGGGGACATCAACCTAGCAGTACAATCTTTTCTTCAAAAAACTCTAAGCCTTTATAACACCCACTGTCCTATGCTTACAAAACAAGTCACTACCAAAAGGCTTAACAATCCCTGGCTTACAAAGGGAATACTTAAATCCATTAATAAAAAACATGACCTTGAGAAGAAGTATAGGCTAGGAACCGTCTCTAAAGAATTCTCAAAGAATTACTCTTTACTGCTATCTAAGATAATTAGACGAGCCAAAACTAAATACTACGAAGATAAATTTACCCAAATAAAGAGCAACATTAAAAAAACTTGGAGCACAATTTCACAAATCTTGGGATCAAAGAAGATTTTAAACAACAAACCAACACTCCTGTCAAATAACGATGGTCAGCTTTCAGCCTCTGATTCTGCTATTGAGTTCAATAGGTTCTTCTCTTCCATTGGGTCATCCCTTGCAAATGATATTCCTTCTTCCAGTACTGAGGTTAAGGACTACCTTACAGGTAACTATCCACAGTCTCTGTACCTAAAGCCTACTAATTCCACTGATGTCAATGAGATAATCCTTTCCCTTAAAACCAAGTCTAGTGCCCTTGAGGAGATTCCGACATTAATTTACAAAAAAGCCTCCAGATCCTTAGCCCCTGCAATTACATTGCTCTTCAACAAGTCACTTGAACTCCAAACCTTCCCAGATATTCTAAAAAAAGCGAGAGTAACCCCTGTCCACAAATGTGGTGATCTCACTGATGTTAACAACTACAGACCTATTTCAATCCTGCCTAACTTATCAAAAATTTTGAAAAACTAATCTACAAGCAGCTTTACTCTTATCTAGCCAAGCACAATATACTTAGCTCTTGCCAATATGGCTTCAGACCTAAAAAAAGCACTAACGATGCACTTATTAGTATGATTAACTTATTCATGCAGCTCTTGATAAAAATGAGTTCCCTGTTGGGTTATTTGTGGACCTGCGTAAGGCTTTTGACACTGTCAACCACCAAAACCTTCTTCTTAAATTACATCATTATGGAGTCAGAGGACTCTCCCTGCAATACCTCAAATCTTACCTTACTGACAGACTCCAGTATGTTTCTGTGAACAATTCAATTTCTCCTACCCTACCCATCAACATTGGTGTTCCTCAGGGCAGTATACTTGGCCCTCTCCTCTTTCTCATCTACATTAATGACCTTCCAAATGCCTCCCAACACCTTAGACCAATTCTATTTGCTGACGACACAACCTTCATTTACTCCAGTCCTGACCCCTTGCTCTAAATGCCACAGTAAATACCGAGCTTAATAAAGTCCATCTTTGGCTAACTGCCAACAAACTCACCCTTAACATTGACAAAACTTTCTATATTCTGTTTGGCAATAAATCCTCTAATCAAATAAATCTCAAGATTAACAATACCCAAATTTGTAACAAATTAGATGGCAAATTCCTTGGCGTTCTCATTGATCACAAGCTTAATTTCCAGGGACACATTCTAACTATATAAAAAAACCAGCGTTGAATGTAATGAAACGCCATTTTCTGGGTGAGTCCCGGAGGCTCCCGGAGCTATCCCAGGCTGATATGCTAATGTCAGACTTTGGCATCAGTCATGTGTATGGAGTTCTTAGGCCTACCGGGGACCACGGCCAGAACCGGGCCCCCTCAGAGAGGCACGGGAGCAATGGCCTATAGAAGCCCCCGTGTGATTGGAAGCATTCTATGTCTGCCATCGACCGGGACAGGCACCCAGAAAGGTAAGCGCCCCAAAACAAACCCCTATTCTGGTTAAAATTGCTACCAAAAGCCAAACTAGTGGATAGAACTCCCCAACAGAAAAACAAGCAAACTAGTATGACGTCACACGTCACCGCGCCGCTGTCTGCGCAGCTCCCCCCTCCCCGGGAGGGGGAAGGGGGAGCCCCAGACCTCCCACGCCGGCTATCCACCCATCAGTTCTGAGGCTGGATGTCAAGACACGCGAAAAAAAAACGCCGACCGGAGGGAGGGAGGGTTGCCGGGGAGCCTCCGGGACTCACCCAGAAAATGGCGTTTCATTACATTCAACGCTGGTTTTCTGGGGGAGCCCCGTCGGCTCCCCGGAGCTAACTACCCACAGAGGAAGATCAAAAGGGACGGAACCGGGAGGCGGACACCACGCACCCCTCCCCCTGGAAGCGATACAACCGGCAGCAACGCCAACCCAAGGCGCCACAGCCCCGGAAAGTACTGGGAACAACACAAGAACAACGAGCAGCAAGGCCCCTGAACGAACACCAAAGATCCATGCCCGAAAGACTGCTCGAACACGTCATCCAGACGGCAGCGAGAGCAGCAAAGCCACGAACATCACGGGCAGGAGTTAAGAACACAGGCAGCCGAGCCGCAAGAACACGGCTGACAACCCAGGACACCATCACAGGCGAACCGGGAAGAACAGAACCGGATCAACGCAAAACGCGCTCCGGACACAGACGCCATGGCACACAGCGGAGACCAGGATGGTGCAAGCGGCGCACGAACAGGCCGGAGGGGAAACGACGCACAAGACAGCGTACTAACGGTGTAGAAGCAACACCAAGACCGAAAGCAAGCCAAAGCGGCCCCGCCAGCGCCGCACAAAAGAGAGGCGACAGTATGTGGCACGACGACGGCCCCCAACCCCCACCAAAAACCAAGCCGACGCTAACAAGAGGAACCACCTAAGAAGGGACAGGAAAAGGAAGGACCGCCAAAACACCCCATACTGCCGCCAAGAGAAACACGCAGGTGGGACACCGACCACCAGCTGGAGGCGAGACCACGAGGCAGACGGAAACAGCCCCGACAAGGCCCCTCCAAGCCCAGGAAAAGGCGGAGCCGCAAGAAGATCTCGGGCGCGACCACCGAACGCAGGTGGCACAAGATGGAACGTCTGCCGACCAGCATCCCAAAGTATCTCCGGGAAGTCTCATCATCTGTCGATGGAGACCTGACCAAATGTAAACTGGGTCAACAAAATTATTTGCACCAGAAAATGTAGCCAAACATCCCCAGTTTGCTAACAGTAGGTAGCAACTGAGTGATTGTAACCTATCCACCGCTGCCCACTGGATGGGGGGCGGTGTGCAGGACAAACATATAAATTTTGACACCAGCACTTCACATGTCAGTTGCTTAATTTAGAACCTGTACTCGAGGTCGACCTCGAACCCATTGTTGATGTGACTACTTATATTGAATTTGTAACTAGCTCATCAAGATTGTAACTTGCTGAGCTAAATGAAGTGTGGGGTTCAGTCCCTGAGCCCATTATGTGCCTCTAACCCTTTCCACTACCGCCCACAAGATGGGTATGGGGTGCATAATAAATGAACGAAACTAACTGCCGAACAGAAGAACTCCAAGCAAGCAAACCTGCCAGGAGTTCAGAAATGACGGGTCCGACGCGGGACATCGCCAGACCCCGAAAAACCCAATTGGCAGGGCAAGCAAGGAAACCAAAGAAGGCGGACGGGTTGCCGCCAGAACCGTACCCGAACCAAGAGGTACGAGCAACTGCAACAGACAGAGACAAAGAAGCACACCACAGGACCCAGGCCGAAAAAAGCCCAAGAAGCCAAGGAACACACATAGAACACCCCTGCGGCAGAGGAGGAAAACAAGGGAACGCACAAGCAAGGAAGTGGTGGAAACCGACCACGCCCCCCAACATAGCAGCAAGTGCAGGCAAAACAGACAAAAGGAGATGCCAGGAAAAACGACAGGGGTGAGACAGTACGAAAGAGCAGAAGCATAAAAACCCCAGGAATAAGGACACGCCACCGCAAAACACGGTACTAAAGCACACGCGCAGTAGTAGCAACAGGCACCACCGCAACATGCCACAGGTAAAGAGCAACTCGCTTCTGCAAAGGCAGAGAACGGAGCAGACAGACCCCAGACAGGGCCCACGGAGACACGACAGAACCCAGCAGGCCCAGGAACCCGCATACCAGGCGACCAAGGCGGAGAAACCCCGCTCAAAATCGGCAGGATAAGGAACTGGGAGCTCACGTACACCCCAAGCCTGGCCCGAGGCCAGGCTAGACCGGCCAGAGGGAGGCCCACCAGGCAGCCACATGGAGCGGCCTGCAGGCCCACAGACTCCCACAACCAGGACGGCCATAACTAATTCGAAAGCAAGCTAGCGAGCCCCGGAAGTCCACGGATGGACCATAAGGGGCATAACTGGCAATCCCCCACAGTGTTCAGCGGTGTTACACCTATAATAGGGTAAGTAACAATTGTAATTACGAAACCATAAGACGCTCATTTCAACATACTAAGTAGGGTAAGGAAGGTCGGTGTTTTCCATGAAGTTCCGAAAAGGAAAACGATGATGTTTAGCATGTCACCCATGCACGTAACTAATAAGGCAAGAACGACTTATTAAATGTTGCGAGGACGGGGTGGTTCAAGAGAGAACTGGAGAAGCACCTCCAAAGGATACCCGATCAACCAGGCTGTGACTCGTACGTTAGGCAGCGAGCAGCCACGTCCAACAGCCAGGATGAGCAGTCCAGGAGGCCTGGTCGACGACCGGGCCGCAGGGACGCTAAGCCCCGGAAGCACCTCAAGGAAAACCCCAAGGTAATTTTCCAGCAAGAAGGCGTATGCTCGCACGTAGGTCTTTGAACAACTGCAGACCTCTGAAGGATATACAGTGTTCCCCGATGGTGCCCATAGCACCACTGCACTCCACTGGTACTATCCCGCAAGTTCTACCAGATAAGCGGGACCCAAAAACCAGAGTGCAAAACCTTGCAAGCACAGCCAGGAGCCCTACCAGGCGAGTACAGAAACCAACACCACAACCCCCACACCTCATAACACTAACAAAGGTGGAACCCCTGAATGACCCTAGCATGGGTTGGACATGCACAAGAGTGGGACAGGAAGGGGTGAAAAGGGGGACAGACACTGGTGTGCGAACGGTCTCAGTCGTACAAAAAGATACCCAAATAAAGACAGGTATATAACACCGCATCCAGCACCCTGCAAAAGACGCCAGACCGCAGAAACTCACCTGGCTAACGGTAGCACGAAGTGACACGACTCAACCGAGCCCAGAAGAACCTGGGAGCACTGACAGGTGAAGACGCCAGAGCCGGACCTGCAGGAGAGCAGGGGAGAGGCGAAGAAGGCGGCCCACACCCATGACAGAAAACCTCTGCGGCCTCCCCACAACTGGAACCCAGGACACCCCCGGAGCGAAGGGGCACACACCGCGCCAAGGGAGAAGAGCGAGAGGCGAAGCACTGGAGCAAGAAGGCGTCTAACACCAGCACTACACACCGCCCAAACCAAAACAAACTCCGCGGCGCACGCGCATGACACGCTGGCCGAAAACGCGCAACAGTCTCTGCGGGAAGGCGGCAACCAGGACTACTGCACTAAAAAGAAGCCAAAAGAGTGAGCAGGAACAATAAAACCGGCCAAAGAAGCGAAGACAGAGCCCAAAATAAAGCACGCAGCCGGTCCACAAGCAGCCCAACAAGGCTACAAGTAGCCCAACAGGGCTACAAGTAGCCCAACTCGGCGACAAGGACGAGGAGCCGACAGACGTTCCAATAACGCGGGAAGTAGCGAAACACCTTCCCGAACCCTCGAGAACACGGAAGCCAAAACCAGTCCCGAAGGCACACAAAGGCGCAGGTGCACCCGAGACCAGGAGTCACGTAGAACCCCCAAAACGGGGAAACATGACGAAAACACCGTCCCAAAAGGGGGTGGGGGGAAACATCCACCCACAGGACGGAACCAACCGACTCAAAGGCCAAGGAACCGAGCCCGGGGAGGGGCTGACACCCAACAGCACGTACGGCGAGTGGGGAGGAAAACCCTACTCCGCGTAACCACAAGCCCCGCCTAGAGGGGGAGAAAAACCCCCACGGGGTCCAACGGGGCCATTAAGGCCTCCCAAGTCAGCCCCTCCCCAGCCCCGGGAACCCACACGACAGGCCCCGGGGCCGAGCCGTCCCCCCAAAGCCCCGGCCGTACCAGAAAACCGGGGCAGCCGTGAAAACACGAAGGAAGGGAGCCCACTGGCAGACTCTTACAACACGGCTGGAGGAACAGGCTCAAATGCCCCCGTCACTACCCCGGAAGGGGATTTCCCCGAGACTGCCCGAGTCTCAACACCAACAAACCCCGCCCTGAACCTACAGACGGTAAGGAACCGGATGCAGGCAGGAAGGGGAATCCAGGGGAAAAACAAGAACCAAAACGGGGCAGCCCCGGGGCTCCCGGGGAGTTACCACGAGAGCGTTGCCACCACCAAGGCTCAAGTGCAACGCCCCTGCTGCCCGCACCAGCTGTGCACAACTGGGTAAGCGAGCCACAACGAGCAACAAACTCGCAGGACTCTGGGTCGAAGGTGTCACCGACCCCACAGGCAGCAGACGGAGGCAAAACAGAGAGTCACCCAGAGACAAGGGGTGAGCAACCCTCAAACTCGCTGGAAGCGAGGGGGGGGCTCTGGGGTCACATCCATCGGACCCTCGCGCCCCCAGGGGTTTCCCAGGGTCCCGAGCGTTTACTATAAGAGAACTCGCGCTCAGGTAATCCCAGGCAGGGTACTGCTAACCGGCACCCAAAACTACCAAACAACTTTCTAAGAGCTGAACCCCCGGGACGTGTACACTCACGGGGACCAAGCAGGGGGTACCACCAGAAAACTCAGAACACAAGGGACACCAGGGGCAAGAACGAAGGCAGACCCCCCCACCAGGTAGATAAACAAAAAGAAAAAGAAAACCCCGCAAGAGGACAGCGTACCCAAGCGGAACAGAGCCGGCCGCTATGATTGGGAAAGACAAGCTGCACAGTACCCTGCGCCCCACCAGTGCAAAACTGCCCCTTACTCTAAGGCGAACAAGGGAGACAGAACACCCGAGCACACAAAGAGCGGCCGAAAACCAAGCAGTAAACGGCCTAGCAGGGGCAGACCCCAAGGAACTTGTGGAAGGTGGCCCCAAGTCCCAAGGGCAGTACTTACAGGGCACCTAGGGATGGGAACCCTAGGCGCATGCAGCCCGAGTACTGGAGAATCACTCCCGGCTCACGCACCACCTAGAAAAACAGACACCACACTCTAGGTACAGTGCTGAAACAACCACTGGAGCCGGAGCACATAACCGGTGCCTATAGCATCAGCCGAAGAACTGATGGGTGGATAGCCGGCGTGGGAGGTCTGGGGCTCCCCCTTCCCCCTCCCGGGGAGGGGGGAGCTGCGCAGACAGCGGCGCGGTGACGTGTGACGTCATACTAGTTTGCTTGTTTTTCTGTTGGGGAGTTCTATCCACTAGTTTGGCTTTTGGTAGCAATTTTAACCAGAATAGGGGTTTGTTTTGGGGCGCTTACCTTTCTGGGTGCCTGTCCCGGTCGATGGCAGACATAGAATGCTTCCAATCACACGGGGGCTTCTATAGGCCATTGCTCCCCTTGCCTCTCTGAGGGGGCCCGGTTCTGGCCGTGGTCCCCGGTAGGCCTAAGAACTCCATACACATGACTGATGCCAAAGTCTGACATTAGCATATCAGCCTGGGATAGCTCCGGGGAGCCGACGGGGCTCCCCCCAGAAAAAAGTTTCAAAAACTGTTGGCATTCTTTCTAAGATCAGATATTATGTACCCCGCCCTGCCCTGGTGACTCTCTATTACTCCCTCATCTATCCATATCTCAACTATGGTATTTGTGCTTGGGGTTACTACCCAAAATCATTTACGTCCTCTAATTACTCAACACAAAGCTGCTATTAGGACAATATCCAACTCTGGCCCCAGACATCACTCGGTACCCCTACTCAAATCTCTGAATATGTTAGATATTAAGTCACTGCACATTCTCTCATGTGTATTATACATATATAAAACGCTGAACTGTAATGCCAATCCTGACCTCAAAAGCTTCATTGAAAGTTGTAACAGAACCCATGAGCACCACACCAGAAATAAATACAGTTTTGATATTCCAAGAGTACGACTTAATCAAACTAGAAATGCTCTACAAATCAAGGGACCCAGAATGTGGAATGACCTTCCCAACCATGTTAAAGACTGTACCTCTCTCAACCAGTTTAAGATTAAAACTAAACACTACCTAATAAATTCCCTGTAACCTACCTTACCCCTCTATTGTCAACCCATGTCTTTTTTTTTTTTTTATTCAACGCTGTTTGTCTACCTATTGTATTTGTGCTGCTTTTCAGTCATGTTCCCCCTTTTTTTGTACCTTTATTTGTATCTGTTCTCAAAACATTTTATTCTTTTTGCTCAATTAGTATTAAGTTTTAGATATTAATGTTTTCTTGCCCGAAACGCATTGCGTAATAGTGGCTTTAGGCATTGTATGTACTAGCTCTATCTATAAATCGATCCACTTATGTAAAATCTCTTTATGTATGTACCTTTCCTGAATAAACATATTTATATTTATTTATTTATATAATATCATCGCTACATAATAGCATGAACAAGTATATTTTGGCATTTTTAGGCGATGCTGTGGTCACAAGCTGAACAGCAGTGCTGTGAGCTCATGCTGCGTGCGTCAGGCTTGGTTGCTCACTCAATAGAGGCCAATAACACCCGGGAGTTTGGCCCACGATTTTTTTAAAAATGGCGTCTGTTTACAAGAGCCCTGATGAAGGTGTGGTGAACCCCGTGTATCCGCGGCCATTTAAATCTTGCGTAGTACTCCAACACATCATATGACATGATGCGCAGTTGACTGGAACAACGTCCAACATGTCATATGACGTGATGCGCACTTTAAGGGTTAAGCATTGTATGTACTAGCTCTATCTATAAATCGATCAATTTATGTAAAATTCACTTGTATGTATGTACCTTACCTGAATAAACATATCTATTTATTTATTACTTTACCACTGTTGCTCTCATTGTTTATATTACCTGGCTCTGCAATATTGCTGTTGTTTTGTACCACAATACCCTCTCCCTCCACACTACTGCTGTGGTTCTCTAAACTACCTGTTCCTGAGTTTTGGTTGTTATCCAGTGTTGTCTTTTCACAGTCCGCATATATGACAGGTAGCTTTTCTGTGAATGTTAATCTCTGTGACTCGGGAATCTTTTTCATCAGTTGAGTTATGTTTTCCCATATTACCTGTCATTTTGCAAACCCAGTATATTCCTTGTCTGTTTGTGCATGCTGTAAATACTGCTACACACCTCAGGTTAAATCTTGTGTTACAGATGCAGGTTTATTAATGTTGGTTAGAAGAAATGTAGGGTAATGATCTGTGGTCCTATCAGTGATTATTCCTGAGGTAAGTGGAGAGGTATGTTAGTCCAGATGTGGTCAAGAGTAAAGGCAGTCGTTTCAGTAATTCTGGAAGGTTTAGTAATTAAGGGTATGAACAAGCAGGAATTCATACACTTGAGGAAACTAGCAACTTGAGGGTTATCAGGCTTAGAGAGGTCAATATTAACTCTTTTGCTGGCCCGGCAGGCGGCCTGGCGCACACCGCAAGGAAGGCTGAGCATTGGCCATGAGCGCACAAACCACACTCAAATGTTTATATCAGTATCCACTCAATATAACAACCTATATGGGGCTGTACCCTAGTCGTTATTTCCGGAGCTCCGTTATTTCCGAAGTTAAGTCGGGTCGGGTAATTTTTCAAGTAACATTTAGGTAGGATATATTTTATACTGTATAACTGAAATTAAATCAAGTTCATTGTGTAATTGCGTTCCAATTTAGTGCCACGCCGACGATTAAGCCAGCTGGTGGCTGCTGCATGGATGATGTGTGAACACGGTCTGGGAACACGGGTGGGAAAAAATTGGTTCATTCCTTTGTATTGCAAAATATTTCAGGTATCATCAGTGATTGTTAATATTTTCTCAATAAAACTTTAGGGATGTGTTTTGTTTTACCCTGAACAGTGCAGGTAATGTATTTTTAATGTTACTGTATGACACAGACTGTGGCGGCCAGGCCATAACAATGGCGATCGAGACTTGTCACTGAGAGCTAACCAAGACGAAATATTTGAGCTCACCTTTTCTCTGCTAATGATAGAATATACATTTGCAGAGATTAATATGTAGCTTTTGTTGAAAAAAAACTATGTTGAAATACTATAATAAAATTGGTAAATTGACTTACTTTTAATGAAGCTGAAGATTACGTCATCCTCTGCAGCACTTGTTTTATATTGTTCAGTACTATATACAGGGTACATACAGTATGAACACTTATTTTCAGGCATTCACTTCACACAACAGCTAGCCTTACTACTAATTCACACGAGTTCTAATTCTAATTCACAGTTGAAAATTGTTTCTACTGTATATTTACACTGTACAGTATCGTTTTGTCAAGGCTTAAATAATCATTAACACTTACAATACTGTACTCTATCAACACTTTTTACACTAATTTATATGCCTTTCAATCATATTTTATATCGTTAGTGGAGGCTACACGACTTTTGATGGGAATTCAGCATCAGCGGGTGCAGCATAGCTTGCAGAGCATTCGTTGCCGGTGGAGGCTGCACAACTTGTCGATGGGAATTCAGCATCAGCGGGTGCAGCATAGCTTGCAGAGCATTTGTTGCCAGCGGAGGCTGCACGACATGCTGATGGGAATTCAGTATCGGCGGGTGCAGCATAGCTTGCAGAGCATTCGTTGCCAGCGGAGGCTGCACGACATGCTGATGGGAATTCAGTATCGGCGGGTGCAGCATAGCTTGCAGAGCATTCGTTGCCAGCGGAGGCTACACGACATGTTGATGGGAATTCAGTATCGGCGGGTGAAGCATAGCTTGCAGAGCATTCGTTGCCAGCGGAGGCTACACATGTTGATGGGAATTCAGTATCAGCGGGTGAAGCATAGCTTGCAGAGCATTCGTTGCCGGTGGAGGCTGCACAACTTGTCGATGGGAATTCAGCATTGGCAGGTGCAGCATAGCTTGCAGGGCATTCGTTGCCAGCGGAGGCTGCACGACATGCTGATGGGAATTCAGCATCGGCAGGTGCAGCATGGCTTGTAGGGCACACGTTGCCAGCGGATGCTGCATGACTTGTTGAATTCCCAGTGGGTGCTTTCACAAACCGTAGAAATCATGAATTTATCTATTTTTGTCTGAATATGATTTTCTCTGGCTAATATTCTGAGACATTGCTCTCAGCAACGCGAGTTAACAGTAAACAAAGCGGTCACATGGCCAGGCGCAGTACGTTCTAGGTCCGTGGGAAAAAAAATACCTATTGCGTATACTATAAAAGGTATTTAATAAGAAAACAAAGAATTTTGTTTAATAACAATTGTTTTAAAATATTTTATTAATAATAATTTAGAATTTTCTTCATAAAACTGAATCATTTTGAAAGAAAGTTAAGATTTAATATACCACTCTGGATGATCGCCTGGTCGCCATGTGAGGGGCTGCTGATGCCAAACCAAACCCAATAAAGACCGTCGGTAATATCGACCGCCAGACCGGTATAGGAGGCTCCAGATACCAGGCTCCCAAACCGGTCGTTAATACCGGCAGATCGGTATTATATAAAGAGGCCGTTAAAACGAGTGGATACTCGTTTCTACGCCTCACTTGAACGAGGCGTAGGTGTTATATGAGGCGAGGCCGATTCGTTTCACTGCAGAATTCGTTCTACCTGTCAGCCCCAAGCTGTCTCTCCCCTTCATGTGAAAATAACAGAGGTCCTACATCCTCTATCGACAAAACAATAAATCACAGAAAATCTATTTATTATGTATTTATCATTTTGAACATGGCACATGATAGAACAATCAATGGTAAACAATTCCATATTAAAATCAAAACTATATGACTGTTATTTGTGGCCGTAAATATGGTGTAATGGCCAGGATTTCCAAAAGCCAACTGTATCAGTCTATATATATATATATATATATATATATATATATATTCATAAACAATTCATTTATTATGAAGTCTTCATTTTCACTATAGAACAGGTATTTGATAGAACAATCACTTACAAACAATTTGGATTAAAAATTCTACATATATGAGCATTATTCATTCCAATTAAACAAAATCACATAATTTTCTCAACAAACTGAAGAGAGGAGAGGTGGTTGGCGGGCCGCCGGTAGTAGTCAGGTGTGGGTGGGAGGGAAGGGGGGGGGGTAGTTTGTATCATATCCGCAGTAGAGGGGGGAACTGCTAGTAGCCGTGGAGTGAGGACGTTTACCGACCCTCCGTGGCTGTTGGGGTTGTTTGCCGTTTTGGTCGCCAGGAGGTGTGGGCGTCTCTGCCCACCCAGTTTTGTTGCTTGCCTGGCTGCGTGTTGACGTGGCGGTTCTGACATGGGGGGCCATCTTCCTCCTGTTGTGCGTGTGAATTCCGTGGGCCTGGAGTTCACTTGTAAGGCTGGTTATACGACCATTGAGATGGTGATGTGTGACATGTTTCGTATACCGGTGGAGGCTATCTACAATGTGGAGCTTGTTACGGCCCACCGGGTTGTTATTAAGTTCGTGAGTGAGGAGGAGTACTGGGACTTCCTCCGTCGGTACGAGGGGCGTACGTTGCCGTTGCCGGATGATGCCGGCTCTGTGGCAATTTCGGACCGCAGTGGTGCCTTGACTTGTGTCAGTGTCCATGGTGCGCCCCTGAAGTTCCCTGAAGACCTCCTCCGGCGTTACTTTGGAGGGTTTGGTACTGTTGTCAGCATGCAGGTGAACACGCTCCCCTCGGGGCAGTATGCTGGGAGGCAAACGAACATTCACACGTTGGGGATGCGCCTGCGGTCGGATATACCTTCTTCTGTCCGGCTTATGGGATACTACGTCCGGGTGTATTATGCCCGGCAGCCTCGTATCTGTTTCTGGTGTGGCCTGTTGGGGCATCAGGCTGCCGGGTGCTCCGAGGCCCCAGCTGCTCCTGTCAACTTGTTCCGAGAAGAGGATTTCCCGCCGCTCCCACTAGAGGCAGTCTCCGGTGATGATGAGGTGCGCATCCCATTTGCTGCTGCAGCTCCCCCGGCGACGCCTAACGTTCCTCCGGTTGTTGCCGACCCTCGTCCGGGTATTGCGGTATTGTCGGTTGGTCTGCCTGATCCTGTCGCTGTCCAAGCTGCTCCCGTGGGCCCTCCTGGTGCTCCCTGTGTGATGTCAATGTCTTCTCCCTCGTCTTCGGATGCTGCGCCTGGCCCTGTGTCCGTGACTCGGGTCCTGGATGTGCTGGGCACTGGGGTGGCTGCGGAGCCTCCTGCTGTGTGTGGCCCGGTTCCCCGTGGTAGAGGCTGCTGCTGTTGGGCGTCGGTTCATCCGGCTCGTGGTACCCGTGTTTCTGGGTCTGCTTCCGGCTCTGACGATATCCGGCCGGTTCCCAAACGTTCCCGGCGTTCATCTTCTGCCTGGGCCGATGTTGGTGACTTCAGTGACTGTGGGTCTTCGGGTGTTGACGGTGTGGATACGGATACATCGATGTTTCCGCAGTTCGTGGTGGCGGAGGTCCATGTGCCTGCTGGTGCTGGTGCCTGTGTCTGGGACGTGCCTTTGGTTCTTTCTCCGCCGGAGAACTCTCTGCAGTGGGGGGTGGTGGCTTCCGCTGCCAGGGATGGTGTGGATTCTGGTGCTGGGCGTGGCCTGGTGGTGGCGTCATGGAAGGATGCCTGCCATCCGGGTTCCCTGCTGTCGTCTGGTGGTGTGCTCGGGGCCCTGAGGGACGTGTTGCCGGCGTCTGTGATGCCGCCGGGTCACTGCTCGGAGATTGCCGAGTTACTGCTGTCTGACGGCATGAGTACTACCATCTGGGTCCCCTGTTTGCAGGTGTTTGTTGCCCCGGTTCTGGATGTTATGGCGTCCCCAGTGGATGGACGAGACCCTTTGCAATGAGTGCTCTGGGAGGCATTCAATGTACGGTTCCCGTGGGCCAGGTTCCCGGGCAAGTATGTGCTCTGATTTCCTGTGTATTTGCTCTATGACATGCTGTGTGCCCCTCTGGCTGTTTGTTTGCTCTGTTATATTATGTGCTTCTGCCTCTCCCTTTGTGCGTTTCTTTGCCGTGTGCCATATTAGTTTCTAGCGCTTGGCGTCACTCGTTTCGCGTTTTGGCTTGGCGTTTCACCTTTCCTGGCTTCGCGATTCACTCTTCACGGGTACGCCGGGGCGCATCCGCTTCCACAATCGTCGTCGCCCCTAACTCAACAACAACAACTACAGTAGAGGGGGGGGGGGTGGCGGAGGCCAGACTGGAAGGTCTCGGGCCAGATTAAGCCTTGATCCAGACCAGACCAGACCAGGCCTCAGGCCAAACCTCGGACCAGCCCTTGGGCCAGGCCTCGGGACAGGCCTCGGGACAGGCCTCGGGACAGGCCTCGGGACAGGCCTCGGGACAGGCCTCGGGACAGGCCTCAGGCCAAATCTCGGGCCAGGCCTCGGACCAGGTCTCGGGCCAGGCCTCGGGCCAGGCCTCGGGCCAGGCCTCAGACCAGGCCTCGCGCCAGGCCTCGGGCCAGGCCTCGGACCAGGCCTCGGACCAGGCCCCAGACCAGGCCTTGGGACAGACCTCAAACCAGGCCTCGGGCCAGACTTCAGACCAGGCCTCAGGCCAAACTTTAGACTAGGCCTTGGACCAAGACCTCGACCAGACTCGGTCCAATGTTGACTGCATAGAGGCTAGCTGCCTCCTTACCCACCTTAATACATCCCCTCACCACTGACCCCACACATTATTATGAATTCTTCATTTTGACTACAGAATATGGTAGAGCGATGCATTACAAGCCACTGAAATGGTAAAATTTTCTCTCCTAACATTGTCAAAAGCAGCAAGTGAGCTTAGTATCGATACAGGCACGTGGTGCAGCAGTCAGTTCGCGTCAACACTCACCCTCCTTCTCTTTCCACCCCCTAATACATCCTCTCACCACTGACACCACCATTTATTATGAATTATTCATTTTGACTATAGAATATGATAGAGCTGTGTGTTACAAACAACTGAAATGGTAACATTTTCTCAGCTAATTTGGTGAAGAGCAGACAGTGAGTGAACTATCGAGTTGAAACATATAGGCGCCAGCCATGTGTTGCCATTTACATGATAACTCAAGCCAGAGCTCTCCACTGACACAACCTGCCTCCCCTGACACCACTATTACTCCATCTTCCCTGACAACTTGCACCACTGACAACCTGCCTTCCATGAGAATAACTTACGCCACCTGTGCCCTAACAATAAACCCTAACTACTGACACCACTTGCCCCCTGACAACAACTCTCACCAATGACCCCTGACACAATTTTATCATCCTTCAACCATTTCTCCCTAGAAACAATGGGTAAGCATAATAAAACACTGTATAACTGTTTATACTTTGGCGAATCATAGTTGATGACAGCCACCTCCAACGCTCGGTCTCGGTGACTGCTTGGATGAACAATCCTCGCTTAACACTTTCAGCGGCCCGGCGAACGAGGGACAGACAACCGTATGTGCGCGCGGCATTTTTGTCGCTTAAGCGGCCAAACAAAAATGTGTATACTCTTTTTACTCTTCTGACGTTAGTTCTCGAGCTACGTATTTCATTTTGGTACCAATGTGTTCGCAATAAAATTCTCTAGAAGAACATAAGTAAAAACGGTCACTAAAAGTATAGGGAGACCAGCACCAAATAAAGAACTACGTAGATGACTCGCCGTGAGCGCAAAACGGCAACAAAATGTTTCTACTCTTGGGATTGTTGTCAACTCCACACTTGTCCTACAGCGTTAATTTTGGTATCAATGGATTCGCAATGAAATTCCCAACACAGTGATATGAATATAAACATAGAATCATAGTCGCGGCCCACCCGCAAGAGTGTGGGAAGTGGTGGAACTTACCCGGTATCGGTGACGCAACGACACAAGCGCGATACAGTGCTTCGAAAGTTTATACTTATTTGACTGTCCTGACATTATTTTTGTATGTACGTCATTCATTTTTGTGTCAATGTGTTCGCAATAGAATGTTCTATAAGCACGTAGGTAAAAAAGATCAACAAAGCATAAGTTAGAATAGCGCCAAATATAAAACAACGCTGGAACATATCAGTGAGCGTCAAATACACACGAAATGTTTATACTATTGTTATGTTTTTCAAGTTTATACTTGTTGCACACAGTTATTTTTGGTTGTACATGGATCAGAATAAAATTCCCTAAACAGACATATGCATATAATAAATGATAAGGTGTAAACATGCCAAGTATAAACGGCTAAAGTCACCCACCTGCAACCCGTTTGGGACACTCTTGCAGACACGCAACACCCCGAAAAAAATCTATGAAGTTTCGAGTCTACTTACGGCAGTTTATGGGATACAGTGTTCATTCTGGTATCAAAATACTCCCAATAAGTTATACTACAAGAAATTGGACAAAATAGGTGTACTTACCAAGAAAAAACTGGTTGTGGAAGAGTAAGTTGAGCATCTTTTCTTCACTCCACCTTCTTCAGGTCAACATTCCTGAAGTTGCTCAACAGATGTTTTGTAGGTGGAGTGAAGCTGTTGCGGGTGGTTACTTCTTCACCACCCAATACACTCTTTTCCGGTGGTAACTGGTGTAGCAGGGAATAACACAGAGTGCAACGTTACAGGTCTTGCATCCTATGTTGGTGTCCTTCCTTTTACCGGACCGTGCACAGACATGACACTTGAGACGTTTTGGCAGTTTGTAAAGTTCATGTTTCAGTTTGTAGTTCAGGCGATGTTCAGAATCAACAATAGGGCCACGTCTTCTCGGTGTTGGTTGAGCATTTGAATCAGAGTCATCTGACAAAACCGGCTCGTCAAATGGCAGTGTGCCAGACATCTCGGGTTCTGAGTCCGTTCCTGCGTCAGCTTGAGGTGTTGAAGTAAATAAAGGCTGCCTCACACCAGATGGTCCAGGAGTTTGCACGGCGTCAGCATAGGCAGGACCTGTGTCATCATTTATGTCTGGAGCGCGCTGCAAGTGATGAGATACTGTTGCTATTTCAGGCCAATCTTCCGTGTACCAGTGCAATAGGGCCCAAATTGCCACCTCGTGGAATTATAGCAATGTTAGCTTTTTTCGATCAGTTGTATAGTATTTGTACAAAACAAAGGCATTATGCAATGCCATTTGCAGAAAATAAAACGTGATCTTTTTGGTCCACTTGTGAGTTTTCCTGGTAAAATGGTAATACTTCACCATTTGATCGAAGTGGTCCACACCTTTCATGAACTTATTGTATTCACAAATTGCAGTAGGCTTGTTCACTGGTACCTGTTGTAGTCGAGTTGTTCCGTCGCGATTGCGCAATCGTTTCCTTCGCTGACATTGCTGAGTGTCTGCATTGTGGATGTTTGTAATGATTGAGACCACTCGCTTGTCTTTCCACAGTAGAATGAAGGTGTTATCTTTGCGGCGGTATATGGTGGTATCCAGTGGAAATTTAGCCTTGGCTATAGTTTGCAATTCCTTTGGGGCGCCGCGTAGCAGTCTAATTGTGCCACATGTGTACACCCCAAGTTCTCTCAATTTTTCTGTTAGGTTTACCGAGTTGTAGTGCAGTTTCACTGCTAGAATCACTTGGCACAGTTGGTCGTGTAATCCTACGTCGAGAAACATTTCTGGTAGTTAGTTTTCTAGGTGGTTTACATACACCACGTGTGCGCCTAGATGGAGGAGGAGGAGGGAGTAGCGGTGCCTCATCCTCCTCTGTGAGGTGCTCGGTCTTCTCATCACTCGTTGCTGTATCATTCGCTCTTTGGACGCCACTATAATCGTTGTAGTCATCCAAATCATCTTCAAGTCCTTCAACATCACCTGCATCATACTCAGCTTCTGATAAAGCTGCCACAACTTCAGGAATTTTCGTGGGTGTGAGTTTCATTCCCTTGAACTTTTGATAAATCATAGTTATTCTGTCCTCTTTCGAGGACTTGGACACTTCCTTGGGCGTAGAACGGCTTGGGCCTTGACCTGGATCCATTGTTGATGAATGTATTGGGTATAAAACACACGGAAACGGGTATAAATGCAGAAAACCGTTCGAGTTTGGCGCGCGAGGGAAACGTGATCGACTCACGAAACGTGACGAGAAAACATTGGGCCTGTCACGTGACCGGGTAGGCCGACGCGCCATGCGCCCTAGCAGTGAGAAAGAGAACTTCATGGCGCTCAGTTTGAAACAAACCAGAAGTAAATCGGATAAAAATTGAATTTTATACAAATATTTTTTACGAAGACATAAATTTGAGTCCTGTGTGCATGAGCGGGTAGACGAAACAGGACTCGCGGGAGAGTCCTTGGCATGCGAAAGTGTTAATCAAATATTTGTATGTTCCACTGAACATTTATTACCGAATTAAATTTGTTCGGATCTTCTGGGAATTCGCTAGAGTGGGGTTCCCCAGCAAACATTTTCACGTTTTTAAAACGTTCTAAAAACGACATTTCATTGTTTTCAGCACGTTTATAATTACGTTTAGAAAATGTTTTTTGAGAACTTTTATTTACGACCTTAGAACGTAAATAAATAAATATGTATTCTTTCTTTGTCTTCTGGAATGTCTTCTTTCTTTCTCTCCTCTTCTATTTCCAGATATGAATTATATACCATAAATTATTAAGCCCTAATTTACCCTAAACGTTATAATGTAGGTAATTAAAAGATAAGAAATGTTTTTTGAAACA
>WNGS01109758.1:0-10185 GCA_020271785.1 Procambarus virginalis
TTGACCCTTTAGGCCTACTCAGTCCTATACTAATTAAGGGTAAACTCCTTATGCAGGAGTGCTGGCAAAGGAATTTGAGGTGGGATGAAACGTTGCCGGAGGATCTCCAAGAAAAATGGCAGCAGTTGATTCCTGATTACAACAAACTTAGTATTCTACAGTTTCCTCGAAATACCTTAGGACTAAATTCACCTACAAATTTACATGTATTCTGCGATGCTTCAGGCAAAGCATATGGCTCAGTAGCCTATCTAGTTAATACTCAACAATCATTTTTGCTTACATCTAAGGCAAGGGTAGCCCCGATTAAAAGGAGGTCACTACCCCAAATGGAATTAACTGCCTTATTAGTAGGTGTAAGACTGGCCCATTGCCTGATCAAAACCCTCAGTAATGTTCACCTTGGTGAAATAGTAGTGTGGTCGGACAATGAAGCAGTATTGCAGTGGGTAAAAAATGACAACAACAAAACTCCCTATGTCAGCAATCGAGTAAGGGAAATTCGTGAATTGTCTGCTGGTTATAAATTAAGACATGTCCCAACCAAGGACAATCCAGCTGACTATTTATCCAGAGGTTTGACTTTAAAGCAATTAGTTAAAACCGAGATGTGGTTTAATGGACCCCAATGGCTAGTTAGTGGTCAGTGGCCCCAACAGAAGCCGCAAGTCATTGTGACCAATATCACTACCCCTGTTGTGGATCCAGAACCCCCTCGAATTTTAGCTATCAATCCTCATCGCTATTCCAGTTTAAGCAAATTACTAAGAGTTACAGAAATGGTATTTGATTTCATCAACAAGATGGGGATCAAGTATCGATTTCCTAGTTCCATCAAATATTGGGTCAAACAAGCTCAACAAGAGACTTATGGGAAGGAATATGAACATCTCCCAGAAAGGTTGAGTAAGTCTCTGGGTATTTGGCTTGACTCAGACAATTATAACATTTTGAGATGCGGCGGACGTCTGCTTCATGCAGAAATAAATTTAGATACGAAGAATCCTATACTTCTTCCACGTCACCACATCATTACTAAACTCATAGTTTTACATTACCATGAGCATAATACATTGCATGGTGGAGTATTAGATACTCTTACTGAAATCAGACAACGTTTTTGGCTTCCCCAAGGTCGCCAAACTGTTAAATCTTTAATCAAGTCTTGTATAATCTGCAAGAGATATGATGCTCGAGTGTGTCCTTATCCAGGTCCACCGCCCCTACCTAAGGAGCGAGTCGTTCACCTTCGTCCCTTTGAAACCACAGGTGTCGACTATACAGGAGCACTAATTTTAACAGGCACACCGGACAAGATTCCAGTGAAAGCCTACATTTGCCTTTTCACGTGTGCTACCACACGTGGAGTACATTTAGAAGTCACTTCTGACATGAGTGCAGAAGCCTTTCTGCAAGCCTTTCGCAGATTTGCTGCACGAAGATCTTGCCCAAAATTAATGATCTCGGATAATGGATCTAACTTCGTGGCAGGAGAAGCTTGCTTACAAGAAATATGGAACCATCCAGAAGTACACTCTGTGCTCAAACAGAGACAATGCTATTGGAAATTTATTCCTCCAAGAGCACCATGGCATGGCGGTTTTTACGAAAGAATGGTGGGAACTGTTAAGAAATGCCTAAGAAAAACCTTACACAGGCAGAAAATTAATCTCACCGAGTTACAGACCCTTGTCGTGGAAATTGAAGCACGAGTCAACAACAGACCTCTAACCTACTTAACAGAAGATTTCTCCCAAAGAGAACCCCTAAGCCCCTCTCATTTGATTCATGGTGGTCTTCTGAGCCCTCTAATATCTCTAGGAGACGAGGATCCAGCTGACCCTTCGTGTGTCAAAGCAAGTGACTTAGTGGAGAGTTATAGACATCTTTCAAGAGTAATAGAGAAGTGGAATGAGGTCTGGACACGTGAATATTTAACTGCTTTAAGAGAATATCATTATGGAGCTGCAAGCCCATACAATAAAGTTCAACTTAAACCAGGTGATCTTGTCCTAGTAGACAGTGATGGACCCAGGTCAGATTGGCCTATAGGTAAAATTGTTGATATCCATCCTGACCGCCATGGTGTATTACGAATTGTTAAAGTTCAGTGTCGAGGCACTACTACCTTGAAAACACTAGAGAAATTAGTACCTTTAGAGTTAGCAGAACACGAGTGTTCTACAGATATACCTGTAACCCAAGTTTCAGAGAACAATGATTCTACTCAACCGAGCACAAGACCATCAAGAGTCGCTGCTCAGAACTGCAAACAGAAACTTAAACAATATTTTGATTCTATTCAAGAGTAGATAACTTATCATTTAAACTTGAGGTGACCATACTGATGCAGTGATGAGTTGATGTCCAGTAATTAGTTACGAGTCATAGTGACCTTGGACAGTAGCCTCACTGTATTGATGAGGTCTCCTTAATCTTAAATGATCCAACTATTCATAATTTATTTTGTTAATATCCTTCTGTATCTTACAAAGGAATTATTCAATAATTTTCAATGTTTATTTACGTTCCCATGTTGACTTAGAGTCATCTACCACAGATTCGGGACATTCGTTAGGTACGTACTAACCTACTAACCCATGAATATAACTTCAGGATAGAGAAACAGGTGTACGTTAGTACTAATACCTGAACTACGACCCGAGTTTTCTCTCCCCGGAGTTATGTTGGAAATAACCAACAGTTTTATACATCATTGTATTTATACAACCTTTGAATAACCAAAGTAGTTACTAAAATTACTAACTTATAGATTTAATCATTATCATGATTTATTCATTGCCAAATTCTTCCTAGTACGTGAGGAACGACAGGCAGCAACATGAATTTTCTCCACATTTAGTTGGATTTATAACAAGAGTCCAGTTTATCATTTCTTTACTAAAAATAGTTAACTTTGATTTCGTAGTATACTATTACTTACTGGAGCTCCCTTATTTAACTAACATTTAAGTATTCTAGAGGAAATTACTTTGATGCAAATGATTTACTTTAATTTCCTCGATTGGCTGCACAACTTTTAGTAAGCCAATTTATGTTACTAGAACTTCTATTTTATCACAGAAGAATTTAATGTGATATTAATATTGTTATTACCTCTTCCTTCCTTAGTCAATTGCGATAAATACATATTCATTTACGCTCGAAAGCCGCGCATGCGCAATAAGGAGCAGGAGGAAGAGGGAGAGCGTCACTTGACACGTGACGAGAGCACGGACGCCATTAAGAGCGTGTAGCAGAGTTGTGTTGACCTATTTATTTCGCTCCCACGATCAGTTGAGCGGTGCCACGTTATCTGGCACAACATAGCCGTGTCATAGACTAGCATACGAGCATCTCCAGAGTCAACGTCTTTCAAGCAGCAGCTGGAGGACGAAGAGTTGCTCAAGTCTTCACATCAACGACACGAGGCTCGGCCGCTAAGTTTACCCTTTTTGTTATTATGTGGCCACTATTAACATTTAGGCTAGCAGTCGTTAGGCCGAATGCAAACCAACAAAAGCTAGTACGTGTCTTAATTAAATTTACCATCTAATTATATGATTATCAGTTTATTTCTATGATACAAATTGTTCAGACATTAGCTGATAATTTACTACCGTCATCCTCATGATTTAGGATGTAAATGTAATTACCTATTGTGTAGAAGATTTCTACAATGTAATTGCCTTTCAGTACCAAGGCGACTTCAACCGAGGTGCTAGGCTTTCCCACCGTTCTGTGCAACAATTTACCCTATGCAACACGTCGTCGGTGGAGTGTAGCAACCGACTACTCCTTAGTTTCACAGCTAAGCTGTCCATTTTTCCATCAGTAGCAATAACTTCATAGTTACAGTAGTGATCTCCTAAAGAGGTCAATTATACTAACCCTTTGATTTACTGATGCTGTTCAACATTTCAGTAGTATATTGAGGTGCATTTACCTCCATCAATATTATATATTATACATTTATTGACTTTTACATTTGATTTACTCTGGTGAAGAACCAGCACCAGAATAATGCTAGGGATGTATTAATCTTTTAGCATGTAACCTCCCAATTTTGTGTAGTTAATTTGACTCCATTCATATAAGCATTACAGTTTTACCAAGATCCATAGGACACTAGTTCCTAGGATCAGTTTTTTTCCATTGTCTCTTTGTTTTCCACTTTTTCTCAAAAAGTGGTGGTCCTTCATAGCTATCGAAGTATATATATATATATATATATATATATATATATATATATATATATATATATATATATATATATATATATATATATTGTGACGATAATCTCTTATCAGAGATTTAGCCTGCCATTTCTGCGAATCACTCCTGTCCTCATCAACATACAAGATACGTTTTGTAGTGGCTAAACGTATTATAAGCTCGCCACACGTACCAGCAACTCCCTCCTTCCCCCCCACTGCTGCACCTGGTCGACGCGCCGAACCCTGCAACGGCCTAACTAGCGACTGCGACCATCCAGCTTCCTCATTGGCCGCCAACCAACACTCCACTCCGGCTCCCCGCCAATCACAAGACCTCACCAGTTATTGTTGGAGTCCCTTACGTTTCTGCCAGCCAGAATATTGTGTGCTCGCAAGCTGTGAACTCCTAAGTGACTCACTCTGTGTGGTCAAGTAGAGGTTCATAGTTAGTGCATATATTCCAGCATTCATATTTTACTTACTTTTGTATATCAATTCTCCTCCCCATTAACGTAATCTATTTTCATGTTTATATTGTTTATTGTTTTTGCCAGTAAGCCAAGTTTTTGCATTTATTTCAATTTGTGTTTTCTTATTGTTATTAAAATCCATATTTTTTATTATTGCTTTTCGTCTTTACAACCTTACCACAGATTACCAAATCACGCAGTCATTCTTTTTTTTTCTCTTTTTTTTCCTTTTCTTTTTTTTATATATATGTGGCCCAGCACTGACAACTGCTAGTTGGAAGACTGCCGACCACCATTTCCAACTCGTTACCGTCACATATAAATGGGGGCCTGTCCACGGAGCCACTATTAAATGGAGTTCTGTCCACGGAGTCACTATTAAATAGAGATCTGTCCACGGAGCTTCACTCAGGTTTGGTAATTGTGGTAAGCGCACTTGGCTCTTATTTCCCTTGCTTCCATTATTCACATTAATCATTCTTTATTTTATATGGTGCTGTGTATATTGTACATTACGGGAATAGCATATGGTGAGAGTGAGACAACTTTGGATTACGTGGTGACTGTAGGCCGCAGTCATACTCTTAATTGGTCGTCTCCCCCTTCCGTGTTATCCTCCGTGTTTAACATCTTTGTCCCCCAATATTTCTCACTTTTTGACAGATTATCACATAGGTACCCTGGTACTGTGGTCTGTCTCCGGGTCAATAGCACCCAAGTCCTGCAATCCGACTCTAGGAGGAAAAAGAGGGCTTTAGATCCTCTAGCACGAACTATTATTGGCGAATTGGGACCTCGCCGATAGTTCTCGTCACCAGTTGACACTCGCACCCCTACTCGTCGGTCAGACTGATGGTATTTACTTAAGGTAGGGAATTGGCGTTCTTTCTTTTGAGCACAAAAGTTCGCTAATTCTGTAAATACCATATTCAATTTCAGTGGGTACCATTGCTTATGTTCTATAGTGACTTGGCAAGGTATGACTACATTTTTTGGACTACCTCATTTATTTTGAAGCCATTTAGTGTTTCACTTGTATTTTAAAATTAGTTTTCACTAATTAGTAGGATTTTCTTGCCTTTATCCTCCCATAGTGAGTACCAGGTACAAGATTTCCTGCGACCTTATTCATTTACCATCTTGAATTTACTTTAATTATTAATAATTCCCACAGGATAGGTATCAGTTGCCACGTTTCCTGTTTCTGACACTCGCCACATTCTCACTATATTCATATCCTTTGTTTTGCTATATTTTCACCATGTTCCGCTTACAAGTTTTCAAAGCAGATCCAGAAAGTGAAATAGGGACCTTACGTCACGCTAAGAGGGTCGATTTGTTAACTCTTGCACATGAGTATCACTTAGAAGTTCCTGTTGGAGCCAACAAATTTGCCATTAATAATATGATACTGGATCACCTTGCTGATGAAGGTATTATAGATTCTTCTACCCATGAACAGCACATTATTTCAGATAAAGATGACTTGAGAGCGATAAAGCTCAAATTGGAACTTGCCAAGATCGAGCTACAGCAACAACAAGAAGCAGCTGCAAGCAGAGAGCGTGAAGCTGCAATCAGAGAGCGTGAAGCTGCCCTGAAGAAGGAAGAAAGTGAGAGGGAGGCCCTACTCCTCAAAGGACAGCAAGAACGTGAGTTGGCCTTATACAAACAGCGACTCGAGATACAACGCGAACACGACCAACGACAGGCAGAAGCAGCTCTAAACTGTCGTGACCGAGAACTCACGAGGGACGCTGCACACCAAGCTCAACTCCAACAAGCGGCAGCTAGTCTTCCTCCCAGTTTCAATATCTCCCATGCAAGTAAGTTAATGCCCCCGTTCCTCGAAACGGAGGTAGATGTGTTCTTTACCACTTTTGAGACCCTTGCTGTTCAACTTAATTGGCCTGACGACCAATGGGCTACCCTTCTCAGAGTACATTTAACAGGTAGAGCAGCAGTCACACTCAGCACTTTGGCTTCGGAAAACGACTACACCACCCTGAAACAAGCTGTGTTGGACGCCTACCTTCTCTCCACCGAAAGCTATCGACGAAAGTTTCGTGACTACGTCAAGGCAAGTACCACCACCTTCTTAGAATTTGCTAACACCAAACGAAGATATTTCATGAAATGGCTGGAGGCAGCACATGTCTCTACTTTTTCAGAACTTGTCAACCTCATACTGGTTGAAGAATTTTTGAGACGTGTACCTCCTCCTGTCCGCCTATACTTAGCAGACAAGGAAGAGACGGAATTAGTGAAGTGTGCGAAGTCAGCTGACACTTACAGCCTCATCCACCGGCTGACTCCAGATCCTACCAGAAAGTCTTGGTACAGTTACGAGAAAGCGAGCCCAGATCAAGGTACCTCTCAACTGTACTGCAGGTATTGTAGATTATATGGACACTCCATTGACAAATGTAGCAAGTCCCAATCTAAAGGTAATGTCGAACCCCCTAAGTCTAAAACTACTCACCCTAAGTCCGGTAAGCCTGTAATGAATGTTGGTGTTCATGCTAATGATCTCTCTCTCTTTACCAAGCATCTCTATCCAGGAACTATCTCTACCCGTGGTTCAGATTCAGAGGGACGTTTCGGACTTAAGATCCTAAGGGACACAGCGGCTCTACAATCGATCGTTTTGAAATCGGCTGTGCCCAACGTCGCCTACACAGGAGAGACTGTGTTCATCACTGACCTTACTGCTACAACTCCTTATCCACTTGCCCGAGTTTACCTGGATTGTCCCTTCGTGACCGGTGAAGTCCAAGTCGCCGTCAGGGAAAAGCCTTTTCCCATGCCTGGAGTGCAACTTCTCCTGGGCAACGACTTGGCAGAAGACCAACAACCAAACAACCTGATCATCAAGGACATATCCAAGGTAAGCAACTCTGTGGTGGATAACCCGATTTTTGAACATTTCCCAGTAAAGGTTCAAGAGAGTGATGAAGGTTCTCCTCCTGTTATGGTGACCACCCGTGCTCAAGCTGCACGTCCACAGCCAGCCGACTCTACTGCTACCGCTGTCCCTCAGGACCCTTCGAAACTACCCCCTAACCTGACCACGATGGAGTTCCGTAAGTTACAGAGAGATGATCTTACATTGACACCATTATTCTTTCAGGCTGAAACCCAATCCGACAGTGTTCCTGGGTTCTTTATGGAGAACGAAATACTCTATCGCAGGTATAGACCCAGTAAACTGAAGGACGAGGACGATTGGGCAAATGTTGAACAACTAGTGATTCCCACCAGCCTGCGGCCCACGATTCTACACCTGGCCCACGGCGCTTTGTCACACTATGGGTTCAACAAGACTTACCATGGAATTCGACAAGACTACTACTGGCCAGGTATGGTAAACGACGTCAAATCTCATGTCAAATTATGCCACGTGTGTCAGTTAGCCGGGAAACCGAACGTTTCCATTCCCAGAGCACCCCTGATACCCATCCAGGTGCCTGAGGAACCGTTCCACAAGCTCATTATCGACTGCGTTGGTCCTTTGCCTCGGACCAGTGCAGGCAACTCATATATCTTAACCATCCTGTGTCCTACCACCAGATTTCCGATAGCAGTTCCAGTAAAAAATATTACAGCTGCTACAGTGGTGAAGAATCTACTGAAAATCTTCACCCAGTATGGATTTCCGAGGGAGATTCAAAGCGACTGTGGTACCAACTTCACCAGTGATCTCTTCAAACGGACTCTGGAGGAGTTCAACATCAAACAGGTACTGTCCAGCCCCTATCATCCTGCTTCACAGGGTTCTCTCGAGCGTAGTCATCAAACCATCAAGGCACTCTTAAAAAAGTTCTGTAATGAGACCTCAAAGGATTGGGATAGGCAAATTGATCTAATTATGTGTATTTTCAGAAGTCTTCCCAACGAGTCACTAGGAGTATCTCCTTATGAGATGCTCTACGGACGTAAGTGCCGTACACCTCTCAAGGCTTTCAAGGATTCTCTACGTGATGACACCTTCAGTGAGCATCAGAGTGTGCCCCAGTATCTCCAAAATCTCCGACACATTCTAGAGAGGGTCCATTCCTTTGCTAGCAACAACCTACAGAAAGCCCAGGAGAGGATGAAGACTCGTTACGACCGGCACTGTAAAGTAAGGAAGTTTACACCAGGAGACTTAGTGCTTGCCTATTTCCCTATCCCAGGTTCTCCTTTACAGAACAGGTTCTCAGGACCCTACCGTGTTAAGGAGTGCCGGAACAACTTCAACTACGTTCTCGAGACACCCGATAGGCGGCGGAAGACCCAGCTGTGCCACATTAATTTACTCAAGCCCTACCATGGGGTTCCTCCCACTGTGTTAACCAATTTCACCTCATTTACAGGTCCATACAGCCACAGTGAGACCTTCCCTGCTTCTCCTTCCGAGAGCACTGACACTGAGCCAGCGCTCTCTAACTCGGAAATCCTTACTAACCTTCAACATCATTTTCAGGACGATAATAGTGCTCCACTAATCAAACTCGTCAGAGAATATCAAGAGTTGTTTCGAGATGACCCCCAAGAGTGTACTGTGACTCGGCACGACATCCAACTGCTACCTGACACCCAGCCGATTCGCCAACCATTCTACCGAATCAGCCCGAGCAAAACGGAAGTCATGCGGGCTGAGGTACAGTATCTCTTGGACCATGGACTGGCTAGCCCCTGTGAGTCCCCCTGGGCCTCACCATGCATCCTGGTACCCAAACCTCACGGCAAAATCCGTCTGTGTACGGATTATAGGAAGTTGAACCAGGTCACAGTGAAGGACGCCTACCCAATACCCAGAGTAGACGACATTTTGGATGCCATTGGTAATGCCCGCTACCTGTCTCAGGTAGACCTACTAAAGGGCTACTACCAGGTGAGTTTAACGGAGCGAGCTAAGGTACTGTCCGCCTTTATAACCCCCTTTGGTCTCTACAGGTACCATCGCCTTCCCTTTGGACTCTGCAATGCCCCAGCCACCTTTCAGAGAGCTGTCAACCGCGTCATCCAGGGCTTGGAAAACACCTATGCCTATCTGGACGACATTGTGATAGCATCCGACACCTGGAGCGAACACCTGCTCCAGCTACAACGATTGTTCTACAAGCTCCTGAAAGCCGGCCTCACCATCAATTTGGGCAAGTCCACCTTCGCGAAAGGTAAAGTGCGGTACCTGGGTCATGTTATAGGGAGTGGCAACCTGGCTCCGTTAAACATTCACATTCGAGCAATCCAACAGTATCCACAGCCTACTACCAGGAAGCAGCTCCTGCGCTTCCTTGGTCTTGCTTCCTATTACCGTAGGTTTGTGAAGAATTTTAGCACTGTTGCAACCCCATTAATCACCTTAACCAGTCCCAAGCAACGGTATAATTGGACCAGAGAGCAAACCGTTGCATTCGAACAACTCAAATTCCTCCTCTGTTCTAATCCCATTCTCGCCTCACCAGATATCAAGAAGCCTTTCATCCTCCATGTCGACGCCAGTGGTACCGGCC
>WNGS01109769.1:0-10698 GCA_020271785.1 Procambarus virginalis
ATATCTAGCTTTCATTCAAACGTAATAAATGAAGAATGAACATGATGAAACACACATAACATGTTAATACTGAACATGTAACATGTTAAGGCGGAACATGATAGAAGAGAACATAACATATTAAGGCTGAACATTATAATAAGCCACAAAAAATCCTAATTAATGCTCTCTTCTCTTAAATCACGTGTCGCCACTCTGATTCATACTAGATATGTTATATTCAGAAAATACCTAGGTAAATATTGTTTTGGAAATAGGAGTTACTGATGTTATTACCAGTCAACATAATAAAAGTTGGAATGCAGGATTGTTGCGAGCGAAGGTTAGACATACATATGCATAAGTTTTAATCAATATGAATATGCATGGGCAATAGTTCTTCTGGAATTCTAATTATCTATATAAATCGACGTACAACGATAATGTCACCTTGATGCTCTAGTTAGAGGTTAGTACAGTTACTGGTGTTGTGTAGAAAATATGTACGTCATATATAACTGAGATTAATGAAACCCTCCTGCTTTTGTATCAATAGGTCCTTGCAACATCCTTCCTCTTGCCTCTGTCGTGCTTTAACTTTTACCCCTCCTACGGTACCTGTTCCTCTTCACCACCTCCCTCTTTCTGTCCGGTTATCTCGCTTACAGGATTCTCTTTCCGTTCGTGTTTCTAATGTTTCTCCCCGGGTTGTTCCTTCTTTGCCCCCGTGGAGAGTCCCCCTTCCGCAGTTTTGTACATCCTTGACCCGCGTCACTAAAGCTTTTACCCCTCCTACGGTTCTAACACGCCTATTCCTTGAGCACTTTTCTTCTCACCCCCGCTCCGTTTCTTTCTTCACCGATGGGTCTAAGTCTGCGGACGGTGTTGGCTACTCTGTTTTTTTCCTGATCGCACTTATATGCGTCGCTTACCTCCGGAGACTAGCATCTTTACAGCAAAGCTTTATGCTATTCTCTATGCTCTTCGTCTCCTGCTTTCTTGTTGTCAGTCTTCCTTTGTGGTTGTTGTTGACTCTCGTAGTGCCCTCATGGCTCTCGGGTCCTTTAATTCGGTTCATCCAGTAGTTGTCGAGATCCAGCATGGGCTGTTTCTTGTTCACAGTAAGTTTAAGTCGGTTGAGTTTTGTTGGGTTCCCAGCCATATTGGTGTGTCTTTAAATGAGCGTGCGGATGCTGCCGCCAAGGAAGCTGTCCGCTCTTGTCCCGTCTCTCGTAAAGGTATTCCATATTCCGACTTTTACCCGGTTATCCATTCCTCCATTCTTACCCGTTGGCAGGCTTCTTGGTCGTCTGTTACTGGTAACAAACTCCGTACTCTTAAATGTTGTGTTTCCTCGTGGCCATCTCCTACCACCGTAACAGGCGGTGGGAAACTGCTCTGGTGAGGTTGCGTATTGGCCATACTCGCTTAACCCATGGTCACTTGATGGAGCGCCGCCCTGCTCCTTATTGTCCTAATTGCATTGTCCCTCTTACGGTCGTGCATGTCCTTCTTGAATGTCCTTACTTCCGGTACGAGCGTATGTCTTGCTTTCCGACCGCCCCTCGCGGTCACTTGTCCCTCGATAGAATTTTTGGTGACTCGGATACTTTTCATATCACTCGCCTTATGCGTTTTTGTTCTCGTATTGGCATCCTTGGTGATATTTAGCACCCTCTGATTATTCCGCACATTTGATGGTGCTACATAGCCTTCCCGATTTGGTGCCTTCTTTTATAATTACTTACTTACTTTTGTATCAATATATAATGGTCAGCTAACAATTGTGAGATTCAAGAACTATCTTATGATGTTATAAGTATGTAGTCAACACATGTTTGCTTCATTCTCAAGACGTTTTGTTCAGATAACAACTGGTGGGATGCATAATATCTTTATTAGTAATATTGTTTAACTAACAATGTCAACTCTTTGTTTTCCTTGTCTCCAGCTTGTGTGATCATATAGCAACTTGGTTGATGAAGGATATCCTCAGTGATCATCTTGTTTATCTGACAATGATAACAAAATAATGCTCTCCTCTCAGGTCAGTTTGGTTAGATGTCAACTGGTGTGACGCAGGATATCATAAATTACAATAATATTAATTAGCGAAGATAATTGATCTCTTTTTTTCTTTTCCTGTTTCTATTTCCTCCATCAAGTATCGTCAAATTGCAACTTTTAGATTCCATTAATAGGTACTTTGGTTCAATGATAGCAACAATATTTTTCTTACCTCAGGCTATTATTACCAACATTTTATTGCCGAGCCTTAATAGTGTAGGACACTTATTAAAGGTCATTTTACAAGGCTGGAGCTATCAGTTTACCTTAGTATGTTCATCTCTTGTGGGGTTCTGAATATTTTAATTTAGGGAGACCCCCTGCTGAATATTTGAAATGATTAAAGAAATAATGTCAAAGAGAGATGGATTACTGGCAGGCATTTTAAGTCCAACCAAAGTCAGACCGAGGCTATTTGAGCTGTGCATTTGGGGTCATTTTGAGGCAGGATAGGCACAGAATGTGTTGATGTTAAATACTGAGGGCGTGCTAATATATTTAATGTCATGGTATTATTAGTTTGTATTAGTTCTATGACAAATTGTCTCACAACCTTATATTTGTGAAATACATATTATCTTTACACTATATCGTCTTTCAAGTTTTAGATAACTGTCAATCAATTTACGCCTAAAATATAATATTGAATTTAGATTGCTATACATCTGTTTACTCTTGCCAGCATTGAAAATATTTGTATAAGTTGTTACCAGTTAAGTTCCTGATTCTGGTAATGACAATATCTACTTGCTGTTCTGTTACTGTTTTTTCTTATATTACTAATGTACTGTACTTTTTCAAATAAAGTTTTTAATTGAATTACATAATAATACCCGAACTGGCTCTCTCTCGTTACGAGCAATAAGTTATTGTAACACCACTATTTGTAACACTAATAATATAACACTAGTATTGTATCCTCGGCTATATTTGATGGTGAGAAGTACAGCAGAGGGAAGGGAGAGAGGAATAAAAGGAGAAGAGAGGGGAGGTACAAAGATGGGACGGGGAGTGGGAATTCATCTGTGGTGAAACAGAAAACGAGGTGCGCACGGGAAGCGTGGAGATAGGAGAGGAAGAGGAGGAGAAAAGGAATAGTGAGGAGGGGTAGGAAGGAGCAGGAGGAGAGAGTAAGTGGGAGTAGAGAATAGCTGAGGAATACTAATATATATACTGAGTAACACTTCCTATTGGTTGAACTTGGTAACACGTTGCTATTAAACACTGTATTTATATTTAACGTAATATGAGCTAAACGTATGATGGTTACTGGAACCAAAGGTATCCAACAAGGAAATGCTACACAGGATTAACTACGCTGCCACCATCTGCCTTGTTCATTTACTGTATCAAGCAATGAGGCAAGAAACATTGCTTGACTTGGAGAGTCTTCTTTCTTTAACTGTCATTAATTATGGGATGGTTGTTAGCAAACTATATCTAAAGACTAAGAGGATTCAACAATTGACACAGATGGGAAGTATAACACGAATTTACTGAGAACAAAATTATGTTGTTCATTACTATAAATCCTACTCTAACACTGGCCAATCGTTAAAAAATTTAGACATGAAACAAAACCTCAGAGATCACACACATTACCTTAAGACCTCTGTCTCTCCATCCAGTGGATTCACTCTGTCTCTCCCTGGCTGTAAGATGTTCTTGACAGACCCACTCTGGACCCTGGTGTTCGGCACTCTCTCTCAACTAAGTCTGCTACAGGACCATATATACACCCCAAAAAGGGGGAGGGGGAGATTTGCTGTTGCTACCTGCACCAAAGATGCAAGAGGTCGGGCCACACGTGCACAAACACTCAAGAATTTTTCCGTCAAGCTTGTGTGACATTCACCATACACTCCTCAAGAGAGGAATTATTAATTACGTGTGTGACTGACCTTTGACCTGGCTAAAAGGGGGAGATCCATGGATGTTTACACATAAGAATCTGGGATCTAATGCCATTACAATGTTTGACAAGAGTATCATGAAATATTAAATACTTGAAACTAACTGACTAAGACTAACCCAGGAATTTTTAATCATCCTACAAGATAATCCAGAGGTATTCAAGGATGACCTCTTGGAGAAGGCTTCCCTGGGTGTGAACTCTAGGGGGGGGGGTCATGGGTGTTTCATTATCAAATAATAACCGTTGGTATGTTGGATATCTTTAATGGTGATCTATTCGGATCACTTTTTAACACGGTTATTGTCTATTATTCTTACAATGGAAAATCGATTTGCATAATATTTAGAGTTGGTATTTCACTTATATAGTATATAAATTGTTAATCAAGGATGGTTTATTTCAACAATTTATAGAAACCTCTAGAATCGGGATGGTTTATTCATAATAACAATTGTGGTGTCTGTTGACAGGCAGGACAGCCCTTCACAGGGCAGCTGCAGGTGGTCACGACAACACTGTGAAGGTCCTCCTCGAATCTGGAGCAGACATCAACGCTATAGATGATGATGGTAAGAGTCACACTTATGCATCCCAACACTATATAGCACTCAAGTCACACAACACACCACACTTCTGTTGTAACAAAATAGAATATTAGCTAGATAAGCCTGTGTTATGTCCGAGTTCCTGAAATAGAACAATTAGTGAAACCTCTTAACAATGATCCCTGACAAAAATAATTATCACGAACTGTTCCCATAACATATATTATAATGTATATTATAATATACAATATAGGAATCCGGGTGCTCAAAGTCTTTGATCATATGGTAGATCATTGTTAGGACTTATGTAGCTCTCTCAGTGAGCTTAATATTGTATTTTTATGGAGTTAACTAATGAGGTGGTGTTGATTTTGCATAATGGTGTCTGGCTCCTTTGCTGGAGGGCCTTCGGTGTGGCCACACACTCCATTTACCTACTGTTTTTCTAAGGTTTGGCACGCTTAGTTTACTTTAAACAGTGTATATCAATGTTTATACTGTTTTAATAGACCATGCAAAGGTCCATGGGTATCCTAAACTGCTGAAATCGCACAGCTTGAAGCACGTGGTGTTTCCTTACTGGTGACGGGTTGTTTATTATTTGGTTTGTTTATTATTTAGTTCATTTATAGTTATGTTATTTCACCACAATACCTGTCCACAGAGAAGCTAAACAGTTTGATGTGACATCTTACACTGGTGTATAGTGTGTTCCGGTGTTTTGGTGTGATGGTGTCCGCGAGCTCCATCAACTGTGGCTCCACATCCCACTTCACACTGGTATTTTATATTTCCACACCTATCATTTTTAAACGGTTTATGAGAACTTTAATCAGTTTTATGTGAAGTTTACGCAACTATACTAACATCCTCGGGAATAAAAACGGCTGAAACATAGCGTTAACGATCACGGAGTATACTCGTTTTGGTGGTGGAATGTTTAGTATCATGGTAGCGTCTAATAGTAGTAGGCATCCGTCAATCCCATGGGGTTATGGGGTTGTGCCCTGGGGGTCTAGTTGGATGCAATGTCTGCTCTGGCTGAGAAATCCAACCCGAGCATGGCAGTCCCGACCGCTGCGAGCGCAGACAAACGTCGAAGTGGGTCAGTCTAACAGTGATCGAGACCTCCTCTGAAGTCTATTATCCTCCGCCTGCCTCTTCAGTTCACCCACGAATTGCTGAAGTCTCTACTGCCTTTTGCATCTCCAGGCAGATCTGTCCGCAGCTGCTGCCTCCCAAGTGTTGATGTCGATGTTCATCTGCTTGAGGTCGCGTTTTCAGGCGTCTTGGAAAACGCAGCTGGGGTCTTCCGGTGGGTCTCTTTCCTGGTGCCAGTTCTCAATACAAGAAGTCCTTCGGTATGCGGCCATCTTCCATGCGTGTTGCATGACCCAGCATTCGCATGCGTCTCTGCTTCAGGAGAGTGAACATTGAAGTGATTCCTGTTTCCAAGAGTACTGTGTTGTTGGTGACATGGTCTCTCCGTGTAATGTCAAACATGCGTCTCAGGTTTCGCATGTGGAAGGTATTGAGCCGTCTCTTCTGGCGAGAGGCCAGGGTCCAGGATTCCGAGCCGTCGAGAAGTGTACTCACCACACATGCCATGTAGACTCGGCTAGACACTAGCTATATCTACACCAAGGCGGGCATAGTCACACCACCCTATTTTAAAGATCAATTTATACAATCGTTAACCACCCTTATCTGATTAAACAAATATTTTTTGTTTATATGTAATTATTTGGGACTATTACCATGATAGGCTTATAGCTATTGGATTTAATTAAAAATATCCTGGGATGGAACCCATTAAAGATACCTCCCTCGGGTGGTGTCTTTAAAACGATGTTCATATGTTGACTAAACATTCTCTATGTCCTGGGTGGGCTGGACTTTGTTCCATAAATCGCTAGATATAAGCCTTGTGCTCTCTTATAGACTATATAACTCACACATATTATACTCTATTTTGATGGGAAAATTCCACATCTTTATGGGAAGGAAATGATTGCATGGAGTCCATTATTTAGGACTGAGGCAAGACAAAAATTTGCCATGTTTACTCCACATCGTTTTGAAAGTACAAACACAAATTTTGTTTGCACCTGTGAGCGGCTGTCCTTTGTGGACGGATGGGCCGTATTGAGATTTGTAGATATTCATGTGCTAATGCTGGGGGCTGCCCAGGATCTGTCACCCCCCCCCCCACTTTGGATTCTAAGTGTACTAGTTTTTCTAGTGTTTTCATGGACGTAGCTCCTTTAGACTGAACTTTAACCTCTGCAAAATTCCCTGACTGTCTGGGTGGACTAATATGACTTTTCATACCTGTCTTTGGTCCATCAACGTCCACCAGAACAGTATCACCAGGTTGTATATTAACTTTGTTATATGGGGAATTTACCCCATAATGGTGCTCACTTAGAGATATTAGGTACTCCTATGTCCATACTTCATTCCACTTAAATATTATGTTGGAGAGATGCTTGTTCCCTTGTACTAACTCAATCACCCACGTATGAGGGATCTCTGACATCCTCATCTGGTAGGGATGGTATTGGAGTCATGGGTCCACGGTACATTTTTTTTTTGAGACATATATACAAGAGTTGTTACATTCTTGTACAGCTACTAGTACGCGTAGCGTTTCGGGCGAGTCCCTGGAATACGACCCCCACGAAGAATCTTTTTAACAACCAAGTACCCATTTTACTGTTGAGCTAAACAGAGGCTACAGTTAAGGATTTGTACTCAGTAAATCCTCCCCGGCCAGGATACGAACCCATGACAAAGCGCTCGCGGAACACCAAGTGAGTGTCTTACCACTACACCATGGAGACTGTCAAAACATTAAGTGAGCTGAACTACTGGCACAGGTTGAGTAGAGTCACCTGAGATGTAAGTCAACGGCTTAATATTTATTCTAGACCCGATTTCTGTGACTACTGTTTGGAGCTCCGTGAGACCTATCTTCTTTCATCAAACCTCCGCGCCATGGAGCTCAAGGTAGGATGAATTTCGTTTACACATTTTTTCCAGTGCATTATAGACTTCGGGATAACTTGAGCAGTCACATCAGGTGTTACTTATAAACTGATCTAGTAGCTGCACAGGTAAATAAACAGATGTACACCTTATCAGATGTCCATCTTCTGTACCTGTATATGGTTTTTATCATCTTCCTAAGTTGAGAGAAGATGTACAGTTTATGGCGTTGGCCGCTGGTTTATCAACAGCGGTCATGGATAGTATAACAAGGACCAGTGGCTTTTGGGCCAACAAGCATTAACTCACTATAGATGCCCCTGGTGCTAAATTTCAACCTCAAGAAAGTACTGAGTCTTCCTCTTGTTAAGTGATTCAGGAAAATTTCCTATAGAGTCTACATCCTACTGTTTATGGACTGACTCCAGTCCATCATCAATTATGTGACTGATTTATTAGAGTAATTGTTCTTGGCTCAGTCATGCTACTATGACAGTTTCAGAATATTTCTGCTCAACAGGAGTTGTAGCCCTGAAACGTAACACTGGCCGGAACATTAACTTCCCTCCTGTAGACTCTAACAAGTACATTTCTAATGTTTGTTTACCCCAAGATATAAGAATTGTTTTAGTTAGCACCCATAAGGATGCCGAAATCCGTTATGTAGTTGGAATTTATCTGGTGATCTGCTAAGATAACCCCATTTTGTTTATTGAATCTTGCTGTGGTTCCAAGACCAGTCACTTGTAGGACTGTCGGCATTGATTCCACAACAAATACATACAATGGTCTTATACATTTCCCTAGAGGAACTACAAGTTTTACTACCTTGTGTTCTTGGTGTCCCTGTTATAATTTTATGATCCAAAGTAAGGCTCGTGGTGTAGAATTTTCCCCTAAGTAAGTGAACCTCCCGGCCTCAAATTAATAAGTTCAAAATGTCTAGGGTTGAGTGACAGTCTAAGTAAAATCCACACGCTTACTGGGTCGAAATTTCTACATGACACCTTATATGCAATATATTTACATAACCGCAACAAAGTACATTTAATCACGAAGTTTACAAGGTACAAGTCACATCAATTAGTTGTTACTAAGCAAATATGTTTTATGAACATGTGGTACACTAGATAGCGTGGGACAGGCTGCTAAGTTGTTGACAAGGTGGGTGGTAACGTTACTTACCCAGAGTTGCGACCATGATTTACATTGTATTTCTGCTTTGGTTGAGCCTCACTCTAGGAATGTCAAAGAAATATTTGTTTCTCGAGTGAGTTCTATTACAGCCTGCTAAGAAGCGCTTAAGGTGAGGATTGGCATTGCAATTCAGAGTTTTATGGATATAGAGAACACTGTGAGAATGTGTTTCTGGATATTTAATTAACATGTTCAAGGATTTCGGTAAGAAGGCAGAGTAGTGTCTGGGACTGGAATTTTGTGATTGTTCTAATTGCTGATTTTTTGTTGAGTAATTAGAGTGAGGAGGTAATTAAGGGTGGTGGACCCTCAGGCATAGATACTGTGAGATTATCCCTTTTTTGTGGTGAATAGGTTACAAGAAAAATCAGTCAGAAAGGACAGAACTAGCATCAAACAAATGCTGAGTGCAGATTATACTTTAATGACTCACCAGGGATGCATAGAGCAGCTGCAGGAGTCCAAATCCTTGGCACTCCTTATCCACTGGGTCGTGGAGCTTCTAGGGGCCTCAGAGGAAGGTCGTCAGAGTAGCTCGAATGGTCCTCACAACAAAATTAGAATTTATATATGATGTGTATGGCCATGAACGCAGTTCGAATCCAAGTAATCCAGGCAACATAAAAGGATCACGATAGTATCACAAATAATGCAAATAATGGCAAAGTCAATACTGGGTTCAAGGGTCTGAAGGTGTGAACGTAAAGGCATTTGTACTTAACAATTAGTTTATTCATAAAACTTAATGCTAACTGTACATGGCAAGAATAATCTGACGTTACGTTAAAGTCGGACGTGGTTCTTGACAAGGCTAAACTAGCCGGAACAACTACTTCCGGTTGAGACCTCTCGTGGTATTGCTGACCCTGTCTACACTTAACAAAAAGGGGGCAACCACTCCAGACGCAATAGCAGCTTGACAAGACTGCGGCAAGAAGCAATAATATACAATGAAAGACAACGGTCCTCGTCGGTGCCAGATGTGAATCCGGGATCAATTAGGGTGATTATAGTTGCAACAACACACGGCCCCATGTTTGTGCCAGATGCGAGATCCGTGGCCAGCGTGGGGTGATTTATGACTGAATGACAACAACAACTGACAGACTTGTCACTGAGACGAGTCTTCCGTGCAACACTCAGTTGATTATGTTACTTTAATCAGTAATTATGATTACGTCACTAAGGGAGCCGGTCGGCCGAGCGGACAGCACGCTGGACTTGTGATCCTGTGGTCCTGGGTTCGATCCCAGGCGCCGGCGAGAAACAATGGGCAGAGTTTCTTTCACTCTATGCCCCTGTTACCTAGCAGTAAAATAGGTACCTGGGTGTTAGTCAGCTGTCACATGCTGCTTCCTGGGGGTGGAGGCCTGGTCGAGGACCGGGCCGCGGGGACACTAAAGCCCCGAAATCATCTCAAGATAACCTCAAGATAACGTTACTTTGTCACCAAGACATCCAATCAAAACAAATGTCAATGAAATCAACAATGGCTACGGGCAATTAGCAATCCCTGAGTAATCGTACCAGGATCTGACAAAGCTTGACAGCTCACTTAATTCACGAAGAATTTGCGTTAAAGCTCGGCGTCACTAAGACTGCTTAATTAACTAGCATCGATCAGTCAATACGATTACTAATCACCACGTATTAAATTACTTTAAATTAATGCAATGACACTCAAGAATGATTTAACACAAGTATACTGACGTCTCGAGATACTGAACGCAAGCTACTCTGAAGTCTCGAGATATTGATGAAAATATATTGACTGCACAAGTTACTGAACACACGAAGAGACACTGACGTCTTGAGATTAACTGAACACTGAGTATACTGACGCCTCAAGTTAATGAATACAAAGTAAATTGACTTCTCAAGACACTGAACACGAAGTTACACTGACGTCTTGAGGTTAACTGAACGCAAGTGCACTGACGGCACTGAGTCAACACAATATGGTAATAATAATGTACACACCAATACGGGTCACTGAGACCAACAACA
>WNGS01109771.1:0-16314 GCA_020271785.1 Procambarus virginalis
TTTAAGTTTAAAGTTTAACAGTAGGAAAACTAAGCTGTCTCATGACGGTCTAAACCCAGCTCACGTTCCCTATGGGTCAAGGTCAAAATATTGCTCAAGGGTCGAATTCGGGATTTTGGGATATTGAAAACTGCAGGGGGGTTTGGGCAAAATGTGATCCATCGCCGCTCTCAGTAATTGGTACATTATCGGTATAAAATTCGTAATTTCAAACTGGGAATACGTTACGAGAGCCAGAATTTGGCTCCAAAAGAGGGCTCAAGCGTCGATTTGGGATGTTTGGGATATTTTAAAACTGCAGGGAGGGTTTGGGCAAAATGTGACCTCGTCGCTCTCAGTAATTGGCATTTTTCGGTATAAATATTCGTAAATTTCAAACTGCGAATACGTGCCGAGAGCCAGAATTTAACTTCAAAATAGGATCAAGCGTCGAACTTGGGTTGTTTGGAATATTTTGAAAACTACATGGAGGGATTGGGCAAAATGCGATCCCTTGCTGCTATTAGTAATTGGCAAATATTTTCGGTATAAAATTCGTAATTTCAACTGCGAATACGTGCCGAGAGCCAGAATTTAACTTCAAAATATGGATCAAGCGTCGAACTTGGGTTGTTTGGAATATTTGAAAAACTACATGGAGGGATTGGCAAAATGCGATCCCTCGCTGCTTTCAGTAATTGGCATATTTTTCGGTATAAAGGTCGTAATTTCAAACTTCGAATACATGCAGAGAGCCAGAATTTGGATAAAATTCGTTATTTCAAACTGCGAATACGTGCAGAAGAGCCAGAATTTGGCTCTAAAATATTGCTGAAGCGTCGAATTTGGATGTTGGGATTTTTGAAAACTGCAGGGAGGGTTTGGGAAAATGTGATCCATCGCCGCTTTCAGTAATTGGCATATTTCGGTATAAACGTCGTAATTTCAAAACTGCGATACGTGCAAAGAGCCAGAATTTGGCTCCAAAATATGGCTCAAGGGTCGAATTTGGGACGTTGGGATATTTTGAAAACTGCGAGGGGGCTTGGGCAAATGTGACCCATCGCTGCTCTCAGTATATGGCATATTTTCGGTATAAAAATCTAATTTCAACTGCGAATACGTGCCGAGAGCCAGAATTTTGCTCCAAATTATGGTTCAAGCGTCGAATTTGGGATGTTTGGGAAATATTAAAAACTGCAGGGAGGGTTGGGCAAATGTGACCATCGACGCTTTCAGTAATTGGCACATTTCTGTATAAAATTTGTAATCAGTCAGGTTGCGTCAGGTCAGGTAGGGTCAGGTCAGTTGCGTCAGGTCAGTTGCGTCAGTCAGGTTGCGTCAGATCAGGTTGCGTCAGGTCAGGTACGTCAGGTCAGGTCAGGTAGCGTCAGTCAGGTCAGTAGGGTCAGGTCAGGCAGCGTCAGGTCAGGCAGCGTCAGGTCAGGTTGAGTCAGGTCGGTTGCGTCAGGTCATTTGTCATTGCCTAAACCATGACTGACATATGAAGGTGATATTATCTGTGTTCCCGTAACATGTGTGAGAGAATCCTTGTGAACCACATTTATTCCTGATTGAGTCTGTACGTACCAGAAAATATCTATGTTTAACTGTTTTTATGATATATATATGAGTTAAAGAGAAAGATATGTATAGAGGGAGGAAGACATGGAGACTGAGAGAGTAAGCCACACATGAACACATATACTCAAACTGAGACAAATATGAAAGTTTTACGTGTTCATATTGACTCAAAATCTGGATAGGTTCATACATACATAGGTTCGATTACCAGTGGCTGCAGAAATGGTTTGGGCACATTTCCTCTCACTAATGCTTCTGTTCACCTAGCAGTAATATGAACCCAGTACTTAGTCAGCATGTTGTGGGGTTGTATCGTTGGGTAGGGTAGTAATTGTACCTACTAAGGCGTTCACGACATAAAGTGTTTGGGCACATTTCCTCTCATTAAATGCATCTGTTCAAATAGCATTAATTGGTAGCCAGGAGTTAGTAGAATGTTATGAGCTTGTATCATGGAAGAGCGAGAGAGGCAGAAAACCGAGAAAGAAAAGGCCGTAACATACAAAGTCAGGAAGAAAGACAGAGGAATATGAGAGAGAGAGACAGCGAGAGAAACGGCAACAGCCTGTTTTGTATAAATTAACTGTCCTCACTCCTACTCTGCAGAAAGGAGAAAAACTCTTACAATGTTGATTGTTATTTTTTTCTAACTAATAGCTTGCCACAATTCTTACAACTTCTCTCACAAAGTGAAAATAGTCCCTTTCAGTACCATGAAAGTTAGAAAATTATTAACCTTCATGAGTCAAAAAAAGACTTGAGTTTCTCTCTTTAAATTTTACTTCCGTGTATATTAAATGTCGAAAAATGCCCTCAATATTGTCTAAGTTATCAACGTGTTGGTCTTCTTCTGGGCTTCACACTCCCCCTCCAGCTTCTAGTCAAGAAGTCACCCTCCTCCTCCCCAAATTGCCCAAATAAAACCATCCACGCCAGTCAAATTTACATCGGAGCTTTACCCTGTTTATTAACGCCCAAATACAATAATACAGATATTATTTACTCAAACATGTCAAAGTTAATTGTTGCAGCCAATATATATTTTGTTCACCTGGAAATTGGAGCATTAAACCGCCGACGACATGTTACCAAATTACTCAATATAAATTATTATATTATTATCGTATCCTGGCCGGGGAGGATTTACTGGGCGCAATTCCTTAACTGTAGCCTCTGTTTAACGCAACAGTAAAATGTGTACTTGGATGAAAAAACGATTCTTCGCGGCAGGGGATCGTATTCCAGGGACCTGCCCGAAACCTACGCGTACTAGTGGCTGTACAAGAATGTAACAACTCTTGTATATATCTCAAAAAAAAAAAAAAGAACCAGCTTTGGAAAACTTGGCGACCCAGAATGGCCTAGTCGGATTGGAATCTGTTCTCATGAGAACTGACGTGTGTTCGAGTCTGTCAAAACGGTGTAACTACAGGGCACTGATTTGTGTGTGTCCCGTCCTGTAGCTGCGTCCGTCCATCTCGACTGTGAGGTCTCTGGGTAGCTAAAACTTGACCTGACCTGACCTGACCTGACCCTGGGATGTGGGGAAGGGTGGAAGTCCGGGGGCCCCGGACCCACACCTGGACCCGAGTTAGATTAGGTAAGGTTAGGTAAGGTTAATTAGGTCAGGTCGGTCACGTCAGGTCGTGTCGGGTCATCGTGTCGGGTAGGTCGTGTCGGTCAGGTCGTGTCGGGTCAGGTCGTGTCGGGTCAGGTCGTGTCGGGTTAGGTCGTGTCTGGTCAGGTCGTGTCGGGTCAGGTCGTGTCGGGTCAGGTTGTGTCGGGTCAGGTCCTGTCGGTTCAGGTCGTGTCGAGTCAGGTCGTGTCGGGTCAGGTCGTGTCGGATCAGGTCGTGTTGGGTCAGGTCGTGTTGGGTCAGGTCGTGTCGGGTCAGTCGTGTCGGGTTTGGTCGTGTCGGGTCAGGTCGTGTCGGTCAGGTCGTGTCGGGTCAGGTCGTGTCGGGTAGGTCGTGTCGGGTCAGGTCGTGTCGGGTCAGGTCGTGTAGGGTCAGGTCGTGTAGGGTCAGGTTGTGTCGGGTCAGGTCATATAAAGCATATAAAGCGACGAATAAAGTGCCGAATAAAGCGACAAATAAAGCTTAAATAAAAAAAATACTAATAAATAAAATAAAGAATATTAAATAAAATATAAAAATAAATAAATAAATAAAAATGAATAAATAAAGCGACAAATAAATCGTCATGTAAATCGTCGCGTAAAGCGTCGGGTAAAGCGTCGGATAAATCATCGTAAAAAGGGTCGGGTAAAGCGTCGGGTAAAGCGTCGGGTAAATCGTCGGGTAAATCGTCCGGAAAGCGTCCGAAAAGCGTCGGATAAATCGTCGGATAAATCGTCGGGTAAGTGTCGGATAAAGCGTCGGGTAAAGCGTCGAATAAAGCGTCGGGTAAATCGTCATTGGACAACATTTTAAACAAATTGTTTCTAGAACTCGAAACATTTTGTTTAAAATGAATAAGTTTAGATTTAGGAGGGAGCAGGGAAAATACTGGTTGGGTAACAGGGCTGTTGATTTGTGGAACCAGTTACCATCTAACAAGGCAATTGTTATACGATCCATTGATCATTTCATGCGAGAAATATATATATATATATAATATATATATATATATATATATATATATATATATAATAATATATTATATATATATATAATATATATATATTATATATATATATATATATATTATATATAATATATATATAAACTTGGCGTAATATATATCTAAACTATAATATATATATATAAATATTAATATATATTAAATATATATATATATAAATATAATCTATATATAAATATAGTATAATATAATATATATATATATATATATATAATAGTAATATATATATATAAACTTGGCGACCCCAGAACGGCCTAGTCGGATATAGGGGGCTTGTCGTCGGATGTTTGATAAGGAGAGTCGTCGGATGTTGATAAGGAAAGTCGTCGGATGCTGATAAGGAGGACAGGAAGGCTGGAACAGCGATTTGCGTTGCTGTTCGAACTCCGAGCCCCCAAGTCTTACGGGAAGAGGGCTTGTTTCCACTGTAGGTCATCAAGAGAGAGGTTAAGGCTTTTTCTAGCATTGATTTCAGTAACCGTTCATATTCACTTAGTTTTTGGCTACTGTAAGATGGTGAACACCTCAGAAAGTAGGTTAACCTGGGGGGACAGACATCTGGTGATGAGGTAGAGTGCATCATGAGCATCAATATCCTCAATCCTCCCATCCATCCTCTTAAGGTCGTCGATTTTCTTATCAAGGACCTCATCGATGGCTTTCAACCCAGGGGAGCCCTAGGAGTGTGCTGTCTTCCGGTTTAGTTTTATGGATATTTGGCAGAAGACCCCCTATTCTCTCTACGATGCCCTGGTTGGAACATATTATTTCACATTTAGAAGGGTTCAGGGTGAGGCCTAAAACTGCACCTTGCTCCTGGATTTTTCTGATGTCCTGCAGGAGGGAGTCTTGGAACCAGCTAGGGTACCATCATCCAAGAACCAGATGTTAAGCTCGCTGGACAGGACCTCTGTGACTTGTTATATATATATATATATATATATATATATATATATATATATATATATATATATATATATATATATATATATATATATTATATATTTGTTATATAATATATATATATATATATATAGAGTATAATATAGATTATATATATATATATAAGATCTAATATATAATATATGTATATATATTATATATATAGAGATATATATTATATATATATTATATATATATATATATTATATATATATATCTATATATATATATATATATTATTTCGTACCTAGTTCCAGAACGCACTTCTCAGCCTACTATGCAGGCCCGTTTTGCCTAATAAGCCAAGTTTTTCATGAATTATTGTTTTTCGACTACCTAACCTACCTAACCTAACCTAACCTAACTTTTTTGACTACCTAACGTAACCTAACCTATAAAGATAGGTTAGGTTAGGTTAGGTAGGGTTGGTTCGTTCGGTCATATAACGGTTAATTTTAACTCCAATAAAAAAATTGACCTCATACATAATGAAATGGGTAGTTTTAATCATTTTCATAAGAAACAAAATAGAGAAAATATATTAATTCATGAAAACTTGGCTTATTAGGCAAATCGCGCCTTGCATAGTAGGCTGAGAAGTGCGTTCTGGCTACTAGGTACACTATATATATATCTATATATATATATAATATACTATATTATATATATATATTATCTATATATATTATATCTAATGCGACAAATCTGATGTATACGCGTAATTAATTGGGAATTCACATTAAATACATTATTTTCAATCAACCATTCGTACCGCGTTAAATTAGCGAGTAGATATTGATTAGGAGAGAAACCCTGTTTTTATTGCATACTTCGACGTTTCAACCGGATAGAGCGTTTTTTTGCGTCGGGTTAATCTTTAGCGTCGGGTAAATTTAGCGACAGGTTGCCGTTGCCTGCTCCGCATCAGCTCTAATGCGGCTGAAACGGCGAAATATGCAATAAAAAGAGGGTTTCCTCATGATCAATATATTACTCGCTATTTTAACGAGGTACGATTGGTTTTGAATATATGTAGTGGATTCGTACACTACATGCGAGAGCGCGGGAGGGGGGGGGGGGTTTACTCCCACCGTTTACCCGTTGGAGCTTTCTCTGTGCCAGAACATTGCCGGAGACTGGAAGAGGTTCAACAGGTCAACGGCGGAGTAAGCCCCAACTCTCGCATGTAGTGACGAATTCACTACATATATGATATATATGATGCAAACTCGTATTTAATTGCAAATGCACATTAAATACATTATTTTCAATTAACCATTCGTACCTCGTTACAATAGCGAGTAAAATATTGAATGGGAGAGAAACTTTGTTTTATTCATGTTTCGACGTTTCAGCCGCATTAGAGCTGTTTTAGCTCTAATCAGACAAGTTGCCGTTCCCTCCTCCGCATCAGCTCCAATGCGACTGAACGTCGAAATATGCAATAAAAACAGGTTTTCTCTCCTAATCAATATCTAGTCGCTATTGTAACGAGGTACGAATGGTTGATTGAAAATAATGTATTTATTTGCAATTAATTACGCGTATACCTCAGATTTGTTGCATATGTAATGAATTAATAACAATATAAACTGGCAATCCTAAAAACGTGGGAAAAAGGACGAGATAGCCATTATTCGTTCAAATCACACAAATCAATGTGTTTCAGTAGACATAACTAAAATGTTCCAGATTTTCCGTGTAAGTTACAGAAAGAAGATGTACTGCAAAAACAGCTCTAATGCGGCTGAAACGTCGATATTGCAATAAAATCAGAGTTTCTCTCCTTGGATACGGATTGTCAGTTTATGTTATAATTTATTACATATGCGACAAATCTGATGTATACGGTAATTAATTGCAAATTCACATTAAATACATTATTTTCAATCAACCTACGTACCTCGTTAATTACCGAGTAAGATATTGATTAGGGAGAAACCCTGTTTTTATTGCATATTTCGACATTCAGCCGGATTAGAGCGTTTTAGCTCTAATCAGACAAGTTGCCGTTGCCTCCTCCGCATCAGCTCTAATGCGACTGAAACGTCGAAATATGCAATAAAAACAGGGTTTCTCTCCTAGTCAATATCTTAGTCGCTATTGTAACGAGGTACGAATGGTTGATTGAAAATAATGTATTTAATGTGAATTTGCAATTAATTATGCGTATAATCAGATTTGTTGCATATGTAATGAATTAATAACAATAAACTGGCAATCCTTAAAACGTGAGAAAACGACGAGATAGTCCAATATTCATTCAAATCACACAAATCAATGTGATTTCATTAGAATTAACTAAAATGTTCCAGATTTTCCGTGTATGTTACAGAAAGAAGATGTACTGCAAACACAGCTCTAATTCGGCTGAAACGTCGAAATATGCAATAAAATCAGGGTATCTCTCCTTGGATACGGATTGTCAGTTTATTGTTATTAATTCTTACATATGCGAAAATCTGATGTATACGCGTAATTGACTGCAATTCACATTAAATACATTATTTTCAATCAACCATTCGTACCTCGTTAATTAGCGAGTAAGATATGATTAGAAGAGAAACCCTGTTTTTATTGCAAATTTTGACGTTTCAGCCGCATTAGAGCTGTTTTAGCTCTAATCAGACAAGTTGCCGTTGCCTCCACCGCATCAGCTCTAATGCGGCTGAAACGTCAAAATATGCAATAAAAACAGAGTTTCAGTCCTAATCAATATCTTAGTCGCTATTGTAACGAGGTACGAATGGATGATTGAAAATAATGTATTTAATGTGAATTTGCAATTAATTATGCGTATAAATCAGATTTGTTGCATATGTAATGAATTAATAACAATAAACTGGCAATCCTTAAAAACGTGAGAAAAACGACGAGATAGTCCAATATTCGTTCAAATCACACAAATCAATGTGTTTTCATTAGAATTAACTAAAATGTTCCAGATTTTCCGTGTATGTTACAGAAAGAAGATGTACTGCAAAAACAGCTCTAATGCGGCTGAAACGTCGAAATATGCAATAAAATCAGGGTTTCTCTCCTTGGATACGGATTGTCAGTTTATTGTTATTAATTCATTACATATGCGACAAATCTAATGTATACGCGTAATTACGCGTATACACATTAGATTGACACATTACACATTACATAAAACGTCGAAATATGCAATAAAAACAATGTTTCTCTCCTAATCAATGTCCTACTCGCTACTTTACCGAGATACAAATGGTTGATTGAAAATAATGTATTTAATGTGCATTTGCAATTAAATACGAGTTTGCATCATATATATCGCATATATAGTGAATTCGTTCACTACATGCAAAAGTGGGGGCTTACTCCCTCCGTTGACCCGTTGAACCTCCTCCAGTCTCCGGCAGTGTTCTGGCACAGAGAAAGCTCCAACGGGTAAACGGCGGGAGTAAGCCCCCGCTCTTGCATGTAGTGAACGAATTCATTACATATATTCAATCAAACAAACGTACCTCGTTAAAATAGCGAGTAATATATTGATAATGAGAGAAACCCTGTTTTTATTGCATATTTCGACGTTTCAGCCACATTAGAGCTGATGCGGAGGAGGCAACGGCAACTTGTCTGATTAGAGATAAAACCGCTCTAATCCGGCTGAAACGTCGAAATTTGCAATAAAAACAGGGTTTGTCTCCTAATCAATATCTTACTCGCTAATTTAACGAGGTACGAATGGTTGATTGAAAATAATGTATTTAATGTGAATTTGCAATTAATTACGCGAATACATCAGATATGTCGCATATGTAATGAATTAATAACAATAAACTGACAATCCGTATCCAAAGAGAGAATTAACCCTGTTTTTTTTTTTGCATACTTCGACGTTTCAGCATATGTAATGAATTAATAACAATAAACTGACAATCCGTATCCAAGGAGAGAAACCCTGATTTTATTGCATATTTCGACGTTTCAGCCGCTTTATAGCTGTTTTTGCAGTACATCCTCTTTCTGTAACATACACGGAAAATTTGGAACATTTTAGTTAATTCTAATGAAAACACATTGATTTGTGTGATTTGAACGAATAATGAACTATCTTGTCGTATTTCCCAAGTTTTTAAGGATTGCCAGTTTATTGTTATTAATTCATTACATATGCAAAAAAGCTATTTCGTCGTTTTTCCCACGTTTTTAAGGATTGCCAGTTCATTGTTATTAAGTCATTACATATGCGACAAATCTGATGTATAAGCGTAATTATTTGCAAATTCACATTAAATACATTATTTTCAATCAACAATTCGTACCTCGTTACAATAGCGACAAAGATATTGAATAGGAGAGAAACCCTGTTTTTGTAGCATATGTCGACGTTTCAGCCGCATTAGAGCTGATGCGGAGGAGGCAACGGCAACTTGTCTGATTAGAGCTAATAAACAGCTCTAATGTGTCTGAAACGTCGAAATATGCAATAATAACAAGGTTTCTCTCCTAATCAATATCTTACTCATTATTGTAACGAGGTACGAATGGTTGATTGAAAATAATGTATTTAATGTGAATTTGCAATTAATTACGCGTATACATCAAATTTGTCGCATATGTAATGAATTAATAACAATAAACTGACAATCCGAATACTGGGTGTTGGGAGTTCTTAATACATTACTTATGCGACAAATCTGATATATATGCGTAATTAATTGCAAGATCACATCATGCAGAGAGCCCGAATTTAGCTCCAAAATATGGCTCAAGGGTCGAATTTGGGATGTTTCGGATATTTTGAAAACTGCAGGGGGGGGGGTTCGAGCAAAATGTGACCCATCGCCGCTCTCAGTAATTGGCATATTTTCGGTATAAAATTTCGTAATTTCAAACTGCGACTACCTGCTGAGAGGCAGAATTTGGCTCCAAAATATGGCTCAAGGGTCGAATTTGGGATGTTTGTGATATATTTTAAAACTGCAGGGGGGTTCGGGCAAAATGTGACCCATCGCCGCTCTCAGTAATTGGCATATTTACGGTATAAAATGTCGCAATTTCAAACTGCGAATAAGTGCAGAGAGCCAGAATTTGGCTCCAAAATATGGCTCAATCGTCGAATTTGGAACGTTTGGGATATTTTGAAAACTGCAGTGGGGGTTTTGGCAAAATATGACCCATCGCCGCTCTCAGTAATTTACATATTTTCGGTATAAAAGTTCGTTATTTCAAACTGCGAATACGTGCAGAGAGGGAAAATTTGTCTCCAAAATATGGCTGAAGCGTCGAATTATGGATTTTTGAGATATTTTGAAAACTGCAGGGAGGGTTTGGGAAAAATATAATCCATCGCAGCTTTCAGTAATTGGCATATTTTCGGTATAAAATTTCGAAATTTCAATCAGCGAATACGTGCAGAGAGCCAGAATTTGGCTCAAAAATATGGTTCAAGGGTCGAATTTGGGATGTTTGTGATATATTTTAAAACTGCAGGGGGGTTTTGGGCAAAATGTGACCCATCGCTGCTCTCAGTAATTGGCATATTTTCGGTATAAAAAGTCGTCATTTCAAACTGCGAATATGTGCAGAGAGCCAGAATTTGGCTCCCAAATATGGCTCAAGCATCGAATTTGGGATGTTTGGGATTTTTTGAAAACTGCCCGGTGGGTTTGGGCAAAATGTGACCCATCGCCGCGATCAGTAATTGGTATATTTTCGGTATAAAATTCGTTATTTCAAACTGCGAATACGTGCAGAGAGCCAGAATTTGGCTCCAAAATATTGCTGAAGCGTCGAATTTTGGATGTTTGGGATATTTTGAAAACTGCAGGGAGGGTTTGGGAAAAATGTGATCCATCGCCGCTTTCAGTAATTGGCATATTTTCGGTATAAAATGTCGTAATTTCAAACTGCGAATACGTGCAGAGAGCCAGAATTTGGCTCCAAAATATGGCTCATGGGTAGAATTTGGGACGTTTGGGATATTTTGAAAACTGCGATTGGGGGCTTGGGCAAAATGTGACCCATCGCTGCTCTCAGTATATGGCATATTTTCGGTATACAAATTCGTAATTTCAAACTGCGAATACGTGCCGAGAGCCAGAATTTGGCTCCAAAATATGGCTCAAGCGTCGAATTTGGGATGTTTGGGATATTTTAAAAACTGCAGTGAGGGTTTGGGCAAAATGTGACCCATCGCCGCTCTCAGTAATTGGCACATTTTTGGTATAAAACTCGTAATCAGGTCAGGTTGCGTCAGGTTAGGTTGCGTCAGGTCAGGTAGGGTCAGGTCAGGTTGCGTCAGGTCATTTGTCATTACCTAAACCATGACTGACATATGAAGGTGATATTATCTGTGTTCCCGTAACATGTGTGAGAGAATCCTTGTGAACCACATTTATTCCTGATAGAGTCTGTACGTACCAGAAATATATATGTTTAACTGTTTTATGATATATAATGAGTTAAAGAGAATGATATATATAGAGAGAGGAAGACATGGAGACAGAGAGAGTAAGCCACACATGAACACATATACTCAAACTGAACAAATATGAAAGTTTTACGTGTTCATTATTGACTCAAAATCTGGAAATCTAGGTTCGATTACCAGTGGCTGCAGAAATGGTTTGGGCACATTTCCTCTCACTAATGCTTCTGTTCACCTAGTAGTAAATATGAACCCAGTACTTAGTCAGCATGATGTGGGGTTGTGTCGTTGGGAAGGGTAGTAATTGTACCTACTAAAGCGTTCACGACATAAAGTGTTTGGGCACATTTCCTCTCATTATATGCATCTGTTCAAATAGCAGTAAATTGGTAGCCAGGAGTTAGTAGAATGTTGTGAGCTTGTATCATGGAAGAGCGAGAGAGGCAGAAATACAGAGAAAGAAACATGCATAACATACAAAGTCAGGAAGAGAACAGAAGAGAGGAATATGAGAGAGAGAGACAGCGAGAGAACGGCAACAGCCTGTTTGTATAAATTAACTGTCCTCACTCCTACTCTGCAGATAAGGAGAAAAAACTCTTACAATGTTGATTGTTACTTTTTTCTAACTAATAGCATGCCACAATTCCTACAACTTCTCTCACAAAGTGAAAATAGTCCCTTTCAGTACCATGAAAGTTAGTAAATTATTAACCTTCATGAGTCAAAAAAAGACTTGAGATTCTCTCTTTAAATTTTACTTCCGTGTATATTAAATGTCGAAAAATGCCCTCAATATTGTTTAAGTTATCAACGTGCTGGTCTCCTTCTGGGCTTCACACACCCCCTTCAGCTTCTAGTCAAGAGGTCATCCTCCTCCTCCCCAAATAGCCCAAATAAAAACCCTTCCACGCCAGGCAAATTTACATCGGAGCTTTACCCTGTTTATTAACGCCCAAATACAATAATTACAGATATTATTTACTCAAACATATCAAAGTTAATTGTTGCAGCCAAATATATATTTTGTTCACCTGGAATATTGGAGCATTAAACCGCCGACGACATGTTACCAAATTACTCAATATAAATATAAGAACCAGCTTTGGAAAACTTGGCGACCCCAGAATGGCCTAGTCGGATTGGAATCTGTTTACAAGTTTGCATCATATATATCGTAAATTTATTGAATTAATGGCAATAAACCGAAAATGATTGAAAACGCGAAAAAATGTCCAAATATTACCTAAATCGATGATATTTGCATGAAATCTTATAAAGGAAGCAACGATAAAAAATCTCAAAGTATTGCTAATTTCGATAAATTTTATGTACAAAGTAAATTTTATATACAAGAAAATTTGTTTATTATAATTTGAATTCGTAAACCGCTCTTATCTTCCTGAAACGTCGAAATATGCAATGAAAAAAGAAATTCTCTCCTAATCAATATCTAACTCATTATTTTAACGAGGTATAAAAAGTTGATTGAAAATCAATGGGTAATTTGCAATTCATTACGTGTTTGCATCATATTTATCTTAAATTTATTGAATTTATGGCAATAAACCGAAAAAGCTTGAAAACCCGGAAAAACGGCAAAATATTGCCTAAATCGTTCATTTTGGATGAAATCTTATAAAGGAAACAACGATGAAAATCCTCAAAATATTGCAAAATTTGATGATTTTATGTACAAGGCACAATGCAAGAAATCTTGCTTAAAAACGCAATATTGTGTGAAATTCTGAGATTTGTAGGTCAAATCATATATAGTGGGACAGCATGAAGTAGTATCAAAATATTAGTAATTGCGAACATTTTTACCTAAAATCACTCTACATGATAAACGTGAAAAAGTCACTATAATACCTATTTCGAGGTTTTTTACATAAAATCATAAAGTGAGGTTGCGTATATTTTAATAATTAAAAAGGCATGTGAAAACGTTGTTTCCAATTCAAACGATAAAAATGAATGTGTTTTGTTTAGAATTAACTAAAATGATCGTGAATTTCCGTTTATATTACTGTAGGAAGAGGTAAAACCGCTTTAATCCGGCTGAAACGCAGAAATATGCAATAAAAACTGAATTTCACTCCTAAACTCACTATTTTAACTAGGTACAAATAGCTGATTGAAAATCTTGTATTTAAGGTTAATTTGTAATTATTTACGTGTTTGCATCATATATATCGTAAATTTATTGAATTAATGGCAATAAACCGAAAATGATTGAAAACGCAGAAAAACGTTAAAATATTACCTAAATCGTTGATATTTGGATGAAATCTGGCATATTTTCGGTATAAAAAGTCGTAATTTCAAACTGCGAATAAGTGCAGAGAGCCAGAATTTGGCTCCAAAATATGGCTCAATCGTCGAATTTGGAATGTTTGGGATATTTTGAAAACTGCAGTGAGGGTTTGAGCCAAATATGACCCATCGCCGGTCTCAGTAATTGGCATATTTTCGGTATAAAATTCGTAATTTCAAACTGCGAATACGTGCAGAGAGCCAGAATTTGGCTCCAAAATATGGCTCAAGCGTCGAATTTGGGATGTTTGGGATATTTTGAAAACTGCGATAGGGAGTTTGGGCAAAATGAGACCCATCGCTGCTCTCAGTAATTGGCATATTTTCGGCATAAAAATTCGTAATTTCAAATTGCGAATACGTGCTGAGAGCCAGAATTTGGCTCCAAAATATGGCTCAAGCGTCAAATTTGGGATGTTTGGTCTATTTTGAAAACTGCGATGGTGGGATTGGGCAAAATGTGACCCATCGCAGCTCTCAGTAATTGGCATATTTTCGGTATAAAAATTCGAAATTTCATACTGCGAATACGCGCCGAGAGCCAGAATTTGGCTCCAAAATATGGATGAAGGGTCGAATTTGAGATGTTTCGGATATTTTGAAAACTGCAGGGGGGTTTGGGTAAAATGTGACCCATCGCCGCTCTCAGTAATTGTCATATTTTCGGTATAAAAAGTCGTAATTTCAAACTGCGAATACGTATAGAGAGCCAGAATTTGGCTCCAAAATATGGCTCAAGGGTCAAATTTGTGAAGTTTGTGATATTTTTTTAAACTGCAGGGAGGATTAAGCAAAATGTGACCCATCGCTGTTCTCAGCAATTGGCATATTTTCGTTATAAAAAGTCGTAATTTGAAACTGCGAATAACTGCAGAGAGCCAGAATTTGGATCCAAAATATGGCTCAATCGTCGATTTGGAATGTTTCGGATATTTTGAAAACTGCTGTGGGGGTTTGGGCAGAACATGACCCATCGACGCTTTCAGTAATTGGCATATTTTCGGTATAAAAATTCGTAATTTCAAACTGCGAATACGTGCAGAGAGCCAGAATTTGGCTCCAAAATATGGCTCAATCTTCGAATTTGGGATGTTTGGGATATTTTGAAAACTGCAGTGGGGGTTTGGGCAAAATGTGACCCATCGCCGCTCTCAGTAATTGGCATATTTTGGGTATAAAAATTCGTAATTTCAAACTGCGAATACGTGCAGAGAGCCAGAATTTGGCTCCAAAATATGGCTCAAGGGTCGAATTTGGGATGTTTGGGATATATTTTAAAACTGCAGTGGGGGTTTGGGCAAAATGTGACCCATCGCTGCTCTCAGTAATGGCATATTTTCGGTATAAAAGTCGTAATTTCAAACTGCGAATACGTGCCGAGAGCCAGAATTTGGCTCCAAAATATGGCTCAAGCGTCGAATTTGGGATGTTTGGAATATTTTGAAAACTGCAGGGAGGGTTTGGGCAAAATGTGACCCATCGCTGCTCTCAGTAATTTGCATATTTTCGGTATAAAAAGTCGTAATTTCAAACTGCGAATACGTGCAGAGAGCCAGAATTTGGCTCCAAAATATGGCTCAAGCGTCGAATTTGGGATGTTTGAAATATTTTGAAAACTGCAGGGGGTTTGGGCAAAATGTGACCCATCGCTGCTCTCAGTAATTTGCATATTTTCGGTATAAAAATCGTAATTTCAAACTGCGAATACGTGCAGAGAGCCAGAATTTGCTAAAAATTATGGCTCAAGGCCGAATTTGGGATATTTGGGATATTTTAAAAACTGCATGGAGGGTTGGGCAAAATGTGACCCTTCTCCGCTCTCAGTAATTGGCATATTTTCGGTATAAAAATCGTAATTTCAAAATGCAAAAACGTGCAGAGAGCCAGAATTTGGCTCCAAAATATGGCTCAAGCGTCGAAATTGGGATGCTTGGATACTTAAAAACTGCAGGGAGGGTTTGGGCAAAATGTGACCATCGCGCTTTCAGTGATTGGCATATTTTCGGTATAAAAAGACGTAATTTCAAACTGCGAAATAAATGGAGAGAGCCAGAATTTGGCTCCAAAATATGGCTCAAGGGTCGAATTTGGGATGTTTGGGATATTTTGAAAACTGCTCGGGGGATTGGCAAATGTGCATTGCCGCTCTCAGTAATTGAATATTTTTGGTATAAAAGTTGTAATTTCAAACTGCGAATACGTGCAGAGAGCGAGAATTTGGCCCAAAATATGGCTCAAGCATCGAACTTGGAATGATTGGGATATTTTGAAAACTGCATGGGGGGTTGGTCAAATGTGACCCATCGCCGTTCTCACTAATGGCATATTTTCGAAATAAAAAGTCGTAATTTCAAAATGCGAATACGTGCAGAGAAGCTAGATTTGGATGCAAAATATTACTCAAGCGTCGAATTTGGGATGTTTGAAATATTTTGAAAACTGGGGGGGGGGGGG